>OZ023331.1:46985905-47053644 GCA_964007535.1 Brachyptera risi | reverse complement strand
TGAAGATATATTTATGATTAAATAAATATATATATATATATATATATATATATATATATATATATATATATATATATATATATATTTATATTTATATATATATATATATATATATATATATATATATATATATATATATATGTATATATATATATATATATATATATATATATGTATATATATATATATATATATATATAATATATATATATATATATATATATATATATATATATATATATATATATATATATATATATATATATATATATATATATATATATATATATATATATATATATATATATATATATATATATATATATATATATATATATATATATAATATATATATATATATATATATATATATATATATATATATATATATATATATATATATATATATATATATATATATATATATATATATATATATATATATATATATATATATATATATATATATATATATATATATATATATATATATATATATATATATATATATATATATATATATATATATATATATATATATATATATATATATATATATATATATATATATATATATATATATATATATATATATATATATATATATATATATATATATATATATATATATATATATATATATATATATATATATATATATATATATATATATATATATATATATATATATATATATATATATATATATATATATATATATATATATATATATATATATATATATATATATATATATATATATATATATATATATATATATATATATATATATATATATATATATATATATATATATATATATATATATATATATATATATATATATATATATATATATATATATATATATATATATATATATATATATATATATATATATATATATATATATATATATATATATATATATATATATATATATATATATATATATATATATATATATATATATATATATATATATATATATATATATATATATATATATATATATATATATATATATATATATATATATATATATATATATATTTGACGACCCAGTCCCGGGTTGCGAACCAAGTCCGTCGAGATGAGACGGTTCCTGTGTAATACTTTCAGGCTATCGATTTGTTGCGGGGCGTATAACCGCCAGGGGCAAGGGTTTGGCGGGGGGGGGGAGAGGGGGGATGTGCGACTTTGTTACCCAATCCGTTCACCTTGACCCAACCAAGCACCACTCGACACGTCCGCTCGCCGTGGCCGTGACTCGCACCGATCGGACGTTCCGAGCGGTCACATGACGTCATCTCTCGTATGACTCATCTCACACCGCATAACTCGTGTGTCTGCTCCGTGATACGCGGTCACGCCCCCCCCCCCTCCCCCCTCTCCCGCGGGGGGAAGTGATTACACCCGATCTACTCATGTGAGAGAGCTTTGGGCGAGTTTGACAACATTTTATCTCTAGACTATACACATGTGATGATTTAATTTAATGTTGATCAATTGAAGTATAACCAAGATTGCTCAAGGACAAAAATAAGAATGATGCCTGAACATTACTCGGCTAAACACAACTGACCTTGACTTTTAATGTGAACGAAATGGAAGTATAATATTAGCAGAAATTTCAAGATCTTTAAATTGTAAATGTTGAAGTTTAATCATAGATCGAAGATTTACTTATATATATTGTTGTGGCCTGGAATTGATATGAATTGGGTAATTTCCGCTGTTATCGTTACATATTGCATTATGTGTTTATTGACAGTCAGCTTTTAATAATGACGACTGTATTCTTATTGCAGAAATATGTCATAATTTAATATGCAATATTAGTGGAATTTCTGTGATAGAATGTAGCGTTATGTTGTAAGTTTGACTTAGCACATTCTGTTTAATTGGTGTAATATCCTGGTTGACCAATTTGGGCGCGGTGCTGATTCAAGATCAGCCTCGTATCTATAGTTGGGCCTTTGGTAAACTGGGGTCAGTCATTGTGGAGTCCTAACTTGTAGTCAAGTGTCAGAACCAGTGCAACATGGGGGGTGGCAAGTGCGTGCCATGTAAGTAGGAGCTGGTTGCTCTAATTATTATATTTTGTATTAGGTTTATCATTACGATTAATAAACTAGATTAAATTGTTCAGTATGTTAGTATTTCGCCTTAATCCTCACCACCCTGATCTTACAAGACAATACGATTAGACTGCGGTCTAATCGATCTATGATGTAGCTAGGGCTACAACATATTTTGGTGACGGCGGTGTTTTGCTTGTAAGGAAAGGGAGGTGTGGAAGGAGATAATGGAAATTTAGATTTTTCATTTATATATTTTTTTTTTGGCCATTATATTGTTTTGCTACATTTTTTAAATTGAGGAATTATGAACAGTCAATTTATAAGTAAGTTTAGCTCATTATTTTGAAATGAAAACTGGCCAAATTTGTTTACTCTTCTCAAGAGGTGTTGTATTACCAGCTATATTTGGGCTGGAATGCAAATAATTATAATTGCATGTTATTTAGTGAGGCAATATGCCATTTTTGCATGCAAGAAATTTGCTGACTTGTGTTATCTTATGTCAGCGTACTATCCTAGTACTATAGGTATGTACTGTTGTTTCAGAGAAGTGTAAATGTTATAGTTATTTATATTATAGTTCATGTGTTATTAACAATGAATGAGTTTACTAACCAAGTGCCCTACATAGTGTCATCAGTATAGGTCCTAAATAGTTACATTGTTGGATTGGAAATTTTAACTGAATTAAATTTTAATTGTTGGGAACTAGATTTGTTTGAATAGTATTTGAATTTTCTAAAGTTTCTAAATTATGGCTGCATTTATGAAGCAGGGGGAGACTGCTGAGCAGGCAATATTAAGACTAGCTCAGGAAGTTCAAACTCTGACAATGATTACACAACAGCGCGGGGTCAATAAGGATTTAGGCGTAGCGGCATTGATACCGGTATGGTCTGGCGACGCCAGTGGTGTACCGGTAGGCCAATTTTTTGACAATATTGATAGTGTGGGGGCATTAGGGAACTGGGATACAAATGACAAGAAGAGGATAGTTAGACTTAAATTAGGCGGGGTAGCAGCCGAATTTTTGAGAGGGGAACCAGAACTTCTCGGGGAGGGGGTGAAATATGAAGATTTAAGGAAAGAGTTAGAAGAAAGGTTTAGGGAGAAGATGCCAGCTCAACATTACTTCAATGACCTAATGTCCGCCTCTCAACGGAAGGAAGAATCACCGGAAGTTTTTGCGGACCGCCTGAAAAGGCTGAATTTGAAGACGGTTCGTCGTGTTGATAATCCAATTGAACAGAAGGTAATCAACGAAGAGGGTCAGCGTCGCCTTCTCTCAGCATACGTTTCGGGCCTTCGTGGGGAAGTGGGGCGCCTTACGCAGCTAAGGATGCCAGAGACACTCAAAGAGGCCGTGGAATATGCAATTCGAGCGGGGAACTTGTCCTGCAAGAAGGAAGAGATGGAGGTGGCGAAGGTATTTCCGGTCACGGTGTCATGTCAGTTCTGCAACAAGCCGGGACATACGGCTGATCGTTGTTATGCATTAAAGAAGAAGATGACCACCGGGAAGCAGGATGGCAGTGTGAGGCAAGAGAGCGGTGGAGTTGAACTAGGATTCAAGCAAAGGGAAGACCGAGAGTGTTATTTCTGCCGCAAGAAGGGTCACCTGGTTCGTGATTGCAAGATGAAGGCTGCGGGGTCACGGTCGTCTACTGGAAATTCGGGAAACGGCGGTGCCTCGACGAGAACTCCGTCGTAGAGGCTGTCCAAGACACGACATACAGGATTCCGGGAGTGGAGGCTGACGGTACCAGAGATTTGGCCGTCGAGTTCGCAATAGAGGGCAATAGAAGTATCTGGATGATAGATACAGGTGCCGCGGTCTCGTTGGTCAAGCCCCACGTCTCGAGGAAGTCGATTGGCGTATGTAGTGTCAACGCAAAAGGAGTGACCGGACATTTCCTGGATATAAAAGGATCCCAGGAAATTATATTTGATTGCGGGAATAATATCAGTGTGAAACAGAACTGTTTAGTATGCCCCATGGATATCAAGTATGACGGCATTCTGGGGGTTGACTTCTTGGAGCAAGTCAATTCTGTGTTGGATTTGAGTTCGCGGACGCTGGCAATATGTGGAAGGAAAATGAAACTGGTGGAATTCGACAGTACGGAGTCATCAGGCTGTGTGGATCGTAATTTGGGAGTAATTAACTCAAAGAATGATTCAGAAGATATTTTGAGCTGTTGCGCCACCTGCAGGCTCCATCAAGAATATCAACATGGCCGGGATTCGAACCCGGAAGCCATAAGCTCAGACCGACCCAGAGTGTCATCTCAACGGCATCAGGAGGTTGAAGTGAGTACGACTTACCCGGTTACTGCATCGAACCCAGGATTAGTGAGCTGTCAGAGCAACATTCCAGATATTGAGTCTAGGACTTGGCAGGTGTATAATCACGCAAGTCTTAGCCTTCCAGCACGAAGTGAAACCACAGTTAAAGGGAGGCTGGATAAGGCCATAACTGTGGTGCCAACACAGGCCGTGGTGATAGAACCCGAAGAACTAAATATACATGGGATATACGTTTCTCGAATAGTTGGGTTTTTCACGGATAAAAACACGGTCCAGATGAAAGTCATAAACTTGACAAATGAAAGGATGAATTTGAATTGTTGAATTGTTGTTTGATGACATGACAGCGGAGTCATCAGACAATATCTGCCGCATTGTCACACTTCGTGAGGAAAGACCAGCGTGATTGGTGTCGGTATTTACCGTACATACAGATGGCTTACAGGAGTACTCCGCACTCGACTACGGGATTCACACCGCATTTTCTGGTGCATGGGAGAGAAATGCGGATACCATTTGAAGAAGACCTGACTCCAAAATGGGATGAGGGTGACTTGGAGAACGATTACGTGGCACTCTTGGCCGAGAGATTGAGGGAGGCCTATCGGGTGACCGCGTCCAGGCTGCATAGGAGCAAGGTTTCTCAAGCACGGCAATATAACAGGAGTAAGTCTGCCAAGTTTCGCTCATTTAACCCAGGTGACTTGGTGTATTTGCACACCGTTGTTGTGGGAAGGGGCCTTACGAAGAAGCTGTGTAAGCCCTGGACGGGACCATACGAGGTCTTGGAGAAGTTGGGATCAGTGAACTACAGGATTAAGATGAGCGAATCGAGATCAGTGGTGGTGCACATCAACCGTTTGAAGTTGTTTATACCGGATGGTGAACCAGATAGTGAGACCGATAGTGAGTTGGAAGACAATTTGGAATCTGAAGTAGCTGATGATTCAGATGAACAAGTGAGGGATAGTGAACTAGTGACTTTAAGTGAATTAAAGGAGTTGAAACCCACTGAGGAGGAGGGTTCTGCCAAAGACGATCTATCGTTAGGGGACAGTAAGTCTGTCGAAGAGACGGCCTCTTCCGGGGAGGTTGGATGTGATCAAGCGTCTCTTGGTGGTGGTGTGGACTCGGTGTCAGAACATTCTAATGTTAGGCCAGGGGATGTGGGGGTTCAACCTGCAGAAGGGAATCAGTTTGCAACTTCGCCGGGTCCGGGTCATACCTATAATCTTAGGAATAGAAATAGAAGTATAAATTATAAGGTTTAAAGAGGGCATTTTTAACATAGGCCTATTCATTTTTGTAGTTGGGTGTATGGATGGGTTCGGGTTGTGTGCTGTTTTACTTTTTTCAGTTTTGGAGTGATCTGGTGGTGTCTGGCGGCATCTCGAGTCGGGTATCAGGGATGGTACGATCCAGTGCGATGGCTCGGGAGGAAGAGGCCGGTTAGTGAGGACTTCTATCGGGAACCCGAGGATCAAGAATTTGAAGGAAACCTCAGGCCCCACGCTTGCAGGAGGCGGAATCAAGTTCGACGATGGGAGAACTTCTATCAGGAACCCGGGAATCAAGAATTTGAAGAAAACCTCAGGCCCCACGCTTGCAGGAGGCGGAATCAAGTTCGACGATGGGGGAACCTTTCCAGGGTGGAGGAGCGACAATCCAGAACGTGTCACCTGGCGTTCCCTTCTTCACGACAAGGAGATTTGGTGTCTCCGGGTGGCGTCTCCGAGGGGGTCCCAGTTGTGGTGGCCGGGATCCAGGCGACCATCGTTCGGCCGGAATTCAAGGACTGGTGCGAATTGGGAAGAGCCAGTCTCCGCGAGTCGACGGCAGTTCCGAGGGATCCGGGAGAATTTGGAGGAGTCCCGAGTCGGTGGAGCCGTGTTCGAGTGAATTTCGGGAGGACGCGTCAGCTTCAGCGAGCGGTAGAGCTTGTGGTTCTTTGAGAATATGAGGAGGAGTTTGGAATTTTATATCCGTTATGGCGGTATTAGGTTTAACGTAGAAATAATGAGTCATCGCTTTTGGATGACAGGCTCCTCGTATTGCTCAGGGAATGATGAGTTTTAGTTTAAACTTAATAAGTTAGGTTTTGAACTAGATTGTAATTGGTTATAATTCAGTAGTTTGTAACTGGTTGTAAGTTAGTATTTGGGCACGCACTTTGCATTGGGGAATTTTGTAAATTTTTAGGATTTTGGTGCGTCTGCACAATTTAATTAGACTCGATCAATGGAGGATAACAGGGAAGCAGCAGCACACGTTAATTTGAAGTCAAGTGGGGATCGCACGATTGCGTACTATGACAATTCAGATTCACTTGTATCTACGTGGTATTTCTCTTGTTTGAAGCCGGACGGGAAGTTATAAGGGCGGTAGAGGGGAATGAAGATAAAAATTTAATCATCATAATTAAATACATTATGGTGTGTGGATCAGTTCGGTTCTTATTCAGTGAGGCTGGGGTTCGACTGTCACGCGATTTACTCTACCGTGCCTCTATTGGAGAGCAGTGACTCAATGTTCCGCGGCTGAGGGATTGCTAATTAAGCAGGGGACTGATTTGTTCATATTGACTTTTTGTACCATCAGTATACTGTAGACGCCAGGGGGGGTTGAATGGTCCGGTATACCATTTGTTGCACGGGTTGTAATGATGTTGTATTTCGATATTCAATCAGGGATTTAATAAATGTTGATTATTAGTAGCGGCTGAGCGGGTTGCTATGCTGGCTGTTGTGTGCTTCTGTTTCCGGTAGTCCCTTCAGGATATTTGGAAATTACCAATTCCAGTCTTTAGTGTGGGAAAAAGCACGTGCCCTTGGCATCGTCTTTTTTAAAGGTCGGGGCATTGTTGTGGCCTGGAATTGATATGAATTGGGTAATTTCCGCTGTTATCGTTACATATTGCATTATGTGTTTATTGACAGTCAGCTTTTAATAATGACGACTGTATTCTTATTGCAGAAATATGTCATAATTTAATATGCAATATTAGTGGAATTTCTGTGATAGAATGTAGCGTTATGTTGTAAGTTTGACTTAGCACATTCTGTTTAATTGGTGTAATATCCTGGTTGACCAATTTGGGCGCGGTGCTGATTCAAGATCAGCCCCGTATTTATAGTTGGGCCTTTGGTAAACTGGGGTCAGTCATTGTGGAGTCCTAACTTGTAGTCAAGTGTCAGAACCAGTGCAACATGGGGGGTGGCAAGTGCGTGCCATGTAAGTAGGAGCTGGTTGCTCTAATTATTATATTTTGTATTAGGTTTATCATTACGATTAATAAACTAGATTAAATTGTTCAGTATGTTAGTATTTCGCCTTAATCCTCACCACCCTGATCTTACAAGACAATACGATTAGACTGCGGTCTAATCGATCTATGATGTAGCTAGGGCTACAACAATATATATAGGTCTACTTGCCATACTTATCAGATATAGATATACTTTTTTTCTCTCTTTTTTTTTGTACTTCATGGGTTTCACAAGTGTCTGTATGACTTATCGTGCATGAAGAAGTGGGATGGGATAAGGTATTATTCTCTGGTCTATTGTAAAAGCCGAATCAATTTTAAATTGCGAATATGGGACACCGTCGTTTTTGTGCTCATTGCAGAAATTTATAATATAATAATAAATCATCCATTTCCTCTCTTTTTCTTTATTGCACAGTCTATTATTTGTGATTTCGCACAGGTCATTATGTCTGGCTGAAACTGTGCCAGCGGTCTCCGGTCCCGTTACCTCCAGCGAGAGAAGGGTAATGTCGGATCATGGGATGGATGGAAGCGAACATAGGAACTGTACACCGGCGAATTACAAGTTGGAACCGTATTATACATATCGGACATGCGATATCTACAGACGTGCAGGATCGATAACCTAGGCAGGCTACGCCTATTTCACGAATCTGGAATATATATATATATATATATATATATATATATATATATATATATATATATATATTAAAATAATGAATCCATCATTCATTCAATTATCAATCACGAAAAATAAATAGTAATATAACGAAGGGTTAACAACTCCTGAAATCAGGTGCACACCAAATTTACTAGTTGTTTACCCCTCGGTAATATATACTAGGAAAACGCACGATTTGCGTTGTGAGATAAACTCAGAAGTATAGAAATGTACAAAGAAAAATGGTTTGTCAACTCAATTCACATTTACGGACCCTGGATTACTTCAAACGTTCAGGAACCTTACCTGCAACTTGTTGATATTTACAGTGCTGCAACCTGTTGCATATACACTTTTCAAAACTAATTGATCCAAATATTCAATAAAATGTACACTTTTATTGCGTATTCTTTGTTATTTGTCATCCGATTGTTGCAAAAATCTCTGAAAAGGTGTATAATAGTATTGTTCATATTTGGTGAAAATTGTCCACGTGTCATGCTCAGAATCTGAGAATCTGAGAATCTGAGGACGAAGGCATGTCGATTTCCTCCTTGTTTTATTGTCAAGATGGGGCCAGTTTGGGTGAATTGAATTTGTCGACAAGATCCCATGCAGCGTGGCTAGCTGTGCTTAGAAACGCCAATAAATCCAACTCTTCTCGTGTTGGCAATCACAGTCTAGAGACCATGCAGGTCGTTCCCTAGGGCCTAAAACACAGCCCCATGGTGATATAGTCTTAAGGACCGCTTTCATAGCTCGCGGCAGGCGGCAGGCGGCAGGCGGCAGGCGGTAAGTGTTTAAAAAACGCCTGCCGTCTGCCCTGTTCACATAGTCGCGTTTCTTCACACTCACTTCGAGATTTGTCCAATTTATTTAAATATGTAATTCTTGTTCAATTCAGGCGGTCAAGTGATTTTTAGTATCGTATTACGTGGCACGCAAGAACCATCATGGTGTATATCTGATAAGTACTGTTTTGGAAGTAATATTCCGACATAACCCTACCACTTGTATGACCACTTGTATGAGTGAGGGTATTTAACCGCGGCGTTTTTTTCCAAAGTTAAATTTATTCCATGTCTCACGGTAGAGAGCAACAAGTGCAAGCGGTAGGGATTTCATTCATTCTGATTGGCCAGGAGAAAAAACGCCTGCCGCCTGCCGCCTGCCGCGAGCCATGAAAACGGGTCTTTATTGTGTATAGTTGACATTGTTTTCACCCCATCTCATCTACAACTTCCATCTTTTATTCTCATCTTTGTTTTATCATTTATTTCTTTCTTTCTTAAGTTTGATCTTTTTTGTCCAGTTGGCCTTTATCTGACAGTTCGAACTTGTTATCACCATGGTTACCTAGATGCTATTTGTTTTCACCAACTCTCAGATAAATACCAACTGGCCGTGGTAATACTAAGTACCATAAAAACAACACTTTTGACCAACAAAATGTCGACTGATTCACTGTTATTGGCAATCTCAAATGCTTTAATGTTTCTAACTTATAAAACTCATGATTTTTCTAGATTTTTCCTCCCCAACATTTAAATGTTTGAATAGTTTATATAGTATCCCTCTAATGATTACCTTGAGATTGTTTTCCTCTACGAGTCATCTCATTTTAATTATTCTTCGGTGTGGTAAGATCGCCCTTGTAGTCCCCTGTCCGAGCGATCCTAGGCCCACCTTTTCCATATGGCCTCAATCGAAAAAAAACACGATTCTGTATCAAGTTTCGATGTTATTCTATATTCTAATATTCTATCCATTCGTCGACATATTCTTGCGTTGACCACCTGTTAGTGACAGGGTCAAAGGTCATAGTTGAACACCCAGACATTGTCAGAATCACAATTTCACCCTCTTGTATATACAGGTTATGAGTGTCTGTGAGTGTCCCTCCATCTAGTAATGTTGTTCCACCAATCAGCGTTTCACCCTTGATAACGAATCACCCCTCCCCCCTTCCCCCACCCTCCCCCCAAACATTAATTATTTCATGTGTTCAACCTTTAAAAAGCACTTGGCATTTCACCACAGCCTCGCATCCTCGTGCCACCGAGCGTCGCGAATCGTGCAATTAGAGTCGTAATGGCACTGCGCAGATTGTCGGCCGACATCGCCTCCGTTATTATAGATGAGCGTAGCGAAGATTCCATTTGACATACCGAAACAAATGGGCTTGGTTTTTTTTTTGTTTTTTTTTTTGTAATTTTGTGCGTGGCATACTAGTCAGGAAAAGATACCAATCGAATTGAAACTTTTTCTACATATTTCTGTCATACCAGAATAGGCTGGGATTGTTATTCAGAAAAATCGTTCGGAAGGTTGTTCTGGAAAAAAATCGTCAAGTTTGAAAAATCCTTATAAGAATAACCCGGAGGAAAAATACTTGTAAAACAAGAATTTTTCAAAAGCTCTCAAATTTTCACCAAATATGAACAATACTATTATACACCTTTTCAGAGATTTTTGCAACAATCGGATGAGAAATATCGAAGAAAACGCAATAAAAATGTTCATTTTATTGGATATATGTGGATCAATTGGATTTGTAAAGTGTATATGCGACAGGTTGCAGCACTATAAATATCAACAAGTTGCAGGTGAGGTTTTTGAACGTTTGAAGTAAGTCAAGATTTGTAGATGTAAATTGAGCTGACAAGTTATTTTTCATTCTACATTTCCATACTTCTAGGCTCATCTCACAACGCAAATCCCGCGTTTTCCTAGTGTTATAATACACTAGTTTATATCGTAGATTATTTTATTGAACGCAACAATTTTCTTTGCAGTTCTCGACGATTTAGCATGTTTGTCAAGTTACCTTGGCAACTAGACAAGTTGGGGGACAAACAAACTGACACTGAAGTTGTGATTGAAGAATACAATTCGAAGCCATTGTTGTCTACTTACTAGACAACCATGTGTGACGTCACTTAGAGGAGAGCTATTAGCGCATTGTGTTTCCTGAACATGTTGGATGAGCTCTGTGCAGCATGAAGGGGCGGAACCCCCGTGCGGTGATGTTGTCCGATAAGGGAGACGGTCGCTCGGTGGGTGCAAGTGCGGTGCGGATAAGTGCACGGTAATTGTGACTCGGCCGTTTGGCTGCACAAGGTTGGGGAAACCTTGACTTGGCGTGGAAAGAGAAAACCATTATAACATCTTTATTATGATATAAGACTGGTTAGAGTTCGCGATGTATTCATGTATTATACACGTGTAGATATACATTTGTGCAAGAAATATTTCTATTTTATTCATTTTATTTTTATTTTTTCCATATTTTATTTACCATTTTATATCATTTATTTTGTATGTATATATATATATATATATATATATATATATATATATATATATATATATATATATATATATATATATATATATATATATATATATATATTTAATTGGGTGTTAACGACGCACTGTAATGATGACCAAGATCTATTGGCGTCGGATGAATGATTAATGAGATGATGAGATGATGAGATGAAGGTTATATGGGAAATAAGTTTATGGGTTTTCTCATATTTCATATATTCCATTTCCATTTTCAATATTATATATTAGATTTTCATTTAATTTATTTTATACATTTGGAAACTGAAAGATTTTTCATCTGCGGCGTCGGCGAGAAAGTATGGTCACAGATAGTAGTCCTGGTGTCAAAGTTTATTGTTTTTAATTCAAAAGATGTTTCCAAAGGTGATTTTTATTTTAATGCTGCTCAACGACCCCATCAACAGCTAGATGATATGGGGGTACGAATGAGCAGGCGATGATGAAACAATGAAATGATGATAGGTGAAAGGACGTTTACAAAAACCCACGCCTTATGCGGGACTCGAACCCACGCCCGACCAAAGATGATATGTATTTGTTGACAAGACCTCATCGAATCAAGTGTTGAAACAACCAAGAGGTGCCGCTTCTAGACGATCTCAATAACCTTACCTCAGCCTTGATTGAGAAACAATGATTGTATAGCAAGATTTCGATGATAATAAAAATAGGCTATGGTCATTGGCAACTGAAAATTAATTAATACCGAGACGCGTGGCCGAGTGGTAACACATTGAACCGTCATTCGGGAGACCGGGGTTCGATTCCCGCCATGGTCGACCATCCTGTCAGGGGTTTTTCGTGGTTTCCCTCTGTCGTTCAGGTTAATACTGGGATGGTTCCTTAACAACAGGCCAGGACCGACTCCTTCCCACTATCCAAAACACCAAATAAAATACCCTTTCATCTCATCATCCCATCATCTCATTCATCATCCACCGACGTCAATAGATCGTGGCCATCAGTATAGTGCGTCGTTAAAACCCAATATATATATATATATATATATATATATATATATATATATATATATATATATATATATATATATATATATATATATATATATATATATATATATATAAAATAATCCTTTTTTTTTCGCAGAGTTCGCGATGTATTCATGTATTGCGTCGTGGTAATACAATATAAAATGAAGAATACAATTAAAATACCAATTCAATTATAAAATATATAAATATAATTTGACGAATAAATTAATAGATTCTACTGTCGTAGAGATATTGAAAAGTTCGACACACTTTGGTTGTACCGAAGAACGCCTGTGTGGCTCATGTAGTGAAGCTCGTCTTCCCAAGTCTTTGATAACCGTGTGTATGTCATGTCTCTTGCCGCAAGGTTGCCGCATAACCGCACGTTGTCGGCTGGACCGGAACGGAATCCGGTGAAACGAAATGGCTGACATCATAAAAAGTTACGTCTTCTTTTGGAGACTTTTTCGGTGTGGTGTAATGACCCCCTTGTTGGTCTCGTCCGAACGAACCTACCTTTTGGGAACACATTGAAGAATGTCAGGTTCTAGATTTTGATCAACATTTCTTCATATTTTTTTTTTATCAACATCGAAATTTGATACAAATTTATCGTTTCCCAATTGACGACTCGAAATAGGCGTGGCTTCACCAGTCGGCCAGTTGGATCTATATCATGTGTGGTCATTTGAAGATACCCCGCTTGGATATTTGAATGTCACCTCAGCTCTAACAGCCCTGTTGATTGGTCGGTATGATTTGTGACGTCAAGGGGGCGGAGACTGCGAGTTGACAATTGACAACATTGTCGCCCAAACCCCAATCCTATCACAGCTTATAGACAGTGTTTGCCATCAACTTTGCTATTTGCTATGATAACCTGATAACCATGCCATCTCCCTGTGGCGATTCAATTCCCCAATTGAGGCTATGGATGAAAGGTAGGATCGTTCGGATGGGACACCACAAGGGCGATCTCACCAGCCCAAAGAATAAACGAATCCCCCCAAAAAATTGAGTTAATAGTTTCTACTTACTAGGATATAGTTGACGATTAAAATATTCACATTGGGGAGTGGAAAATCCCAATCTTCTCATTATCTTGGTCTTCTTATTATAATATCTTCTCATTTTCCTGATCTTCTTTTTTCTCTCATTCTTTTTAAAAATGTATACACATTTCATATATTATGCAAATTATTTATACAAATTTGTAAAATGTCTACTTGAAATGTCGATCAGAGACAAATTGTAACTTGTCGAGGCTAGTGCACTCTGGTGATAATTATTCTGCGACTCACTTAATGACAGCAATGAACGTGTTCATATCTAATATTGATTGGAATCAGAACGGAGCGTGCCGATGCAAGTGAAGCTCGGTGAAAGTCGGTGACATTGAGGAATGCCTGCAAATGTCCGGCGAGCCGATGTTTGAAAAAGCACCATAACCGCTAGACGAATAATGAAAATAAATTCAGAGCGGAAATTTGATAGAAATCACAATAAAAATCCAGTGAAAGTTCCGGAGACTTCAATGCCATGCGAAGCGACGTGGAGAAATATCAGTTTTTTGATGATGACTTTTGATCAGTAGGAGATATCATAATTCTAATACGCGAGGAACATAGATTTTTTTAATACCTTCAAAATTATCAGAAATAAAATTAATAAAATTGAATAAAATTAATTAATTAATTATATTAATTATTAATTATATTAATTATTAATTATATTAATAATTAATTAATTGATCAATTAATTTAATTTAATTTATATTGTTTATTTATCAATTATATTATTAATTATATTAATTAAATTAAAATTGAACACAGTTTTTAGCTGTATAGGCCTACGCTTGACAGTTATGCAACGTGACTTGAATAGTTATAACTTATATCATCTTGAAGCTATCATAAATATCTGTGTTTCTCGCGTAGTAGAATTTTGATATCTCATACCGTTCAAAAGTTATCACCAAAAAACTGATATTTCGCTAAATCAACTCCCGTGGATTCTCAAACTAATTCTTAAGTAATAATTTCTTCATTTATTTGGATATTATAAATTTCAAATTGTACTAATGTATTCGACTCCGCATTTTCAACAAATATTGTCTGCATCTTGTGATGTATTTGTTATTTTTTTTTGTGGGGTGGTAAGATCGCCCTGTGACCTTTCATCCTCAGCCTTAATTGGGGAACAAGATTTTGTATCAAGTTTCGATGTTATTAAAAAAAAAAAAAATTGATCGTGCACAGATGGTCATTCATTTTTATCTGTGAATTCACCCTGGCGTCAACTTTGAGCCCTATAGAGACTGGGGACACCTTAAACCCGAACCTAAAGCACTCCGAATCGTTGAATAATTCACCCCGTCGATTGCTTCTCCATCTCGTCTCGTTTGACTTTCGCTCGAGTGATTTGTACTAGGCAAACGTGTTATGTTTCCGCGTTGATGGATGAGCTGGAACATATCACCTTATCTTTGGATTGGTTATTATATATATATACACCTTGAGATCCAAACCATTACATCACTGCCATCTTATTTTCCATTAATAATTTATATGATAATCAAGAAGGCTTTGTTTTAATCGTGTACAATCAAGTGGTGACACTTGTTGCTTTGATTAATTAGGTATCTATAAATAGCTTTGAATAATTAACACAAATAACATTATATATTTTTTTACATCGAAACGGCTGATCTGATTTGAGTGAAAGTTCGGAATAATGTGTATCATTATTAGATTGAAATTCCCTGAGAATTTGAATCCTCTCAGATGAAATATTTTTCACGAATGTTTTCCTCTGGGTTATTCTAATGGGATT
Organism: Brachyptera risi; assembly: GCA_964007535.1. NCBI lineage: Eukaryota > Metazoa > Arthropoda > Insecta > Plecoptera > Taeniopterygidae > Brachyptera > Brachyptera risi. The sequence continues at coordinate 47,038,146 of OZ023331.1, read as the reverse complement.
TTTGAAAACTTTGGAATGATTTTTCTCAGAAGTGGTTCAACCGATCGCGCCTCAAAACTATACAGCATCAAGTCAGATAGGGTTTCATGTGTGGTGTGCCAAGTTTCATCATGATCTGAATTTCTGTTTGACCTGTAGAGCGCGAACAAAAGAAAAAAAAAAAAAGCACATTCGATTTTTTAAGTACAGTGAAATTGAGTCTTCGCTACGCTCATCCAATAATGCATCAGGTGAATTGCCAACCCCCCGCGGAAGGTTCGACACCAATCAATACCAACTGCTGACGGCGAGATTCCCCCAGCAGGCCTCGGGGGGTCGTCGTGATTGTGGACAGGGGCAATGGCCCCGAGTCGAATGCACGTCTCGGCTGAGCGAGTGCACTAATCTCGCTCGATAGTCGATACACGCCGTATCTCGATACTCGATCGCATCTCGATAGAAGTCGATATACTCTATATGTCTGGTCGGAGATCGAAGTGGTGGTGGTAGCTGTTTGGGAGGCTCGATGAAGAAGGCAGAGGTGGAGGAAATTTGATTTGAATGGGGAGAAGGGGAGAGTGGGGAGAGCACAATTTCAAGTAAAAGGCGATATATAGATATATATCTAATCGATCTATTTATCCATTATACATGTTTTTTAAATATAAATATATACATATATATATATATATATATATATATATATATATATATATATATATATATATATATATATATATATATATATATATATATATATATATGTATATATATATATATATATATTTATATATATATATTCATATTTATCACATATGTGTATATGTGTGTATGTCTAGGGGCTGTCGTAGATACGAGGTCTGAAAGCCCCAGCCGCCGAAGACAGAAAAATTTAGACCCTTTTTTTGGTGATGTTGGAAGCCTAATTAACCGTAGTTCTGGCTGGAGTGATTGTGTGGGTGTCAAGGCATATAAGGGGGGGGGGGGTAGAGGGAAAATCCCCCCCCCCTACCTCCTTACTACGCGCCTGGAAGAAGGTCGTCTGCTAACATAACAAACGCAGACATGACAGTTTTGACAGTAGTGATGATTGGAGTCGATGTCACGTGGTTACATGCGACACCACGTGACTCGGACAAACAGGTTGATTGATTCCACCTGTTGACGTCATAGCGCGTGATATAATCCCTCCGTATTCACGCTTGCCAGACCAGCCTGTCTGACTGCGGCAACAAAACCGTCCGAGTTGCGGCAAAAAACCGTCTTAGTCGTGGCTGCAAAACCGTCTTAGTCGTGGCTACAAAACCATCTTAGTCGTGGCTACAAAACCATCTTAGTCGTGGCTACAAAACCGTCTTAGTTGAGGCTACAAAACCGTCTTGGTCGTGGCTACAAAACCGTCTTAGTCGAGGCTACAAAACCATCTTAGTCGTGGCTAAAAAACCGTCTTAGTCGAGGCTACAAAACCGTCTTGGTCGTGGCTACAAAACCGTCTTAGTCGAGGCTACAAAACCGTCTTAGTCGAGGCAACAAAACCGTCTTAGTCGAGGCAACAAAACCGTCTTAGTCGTGGCAACAAAACAGTCCTATTTGCGGCAAGAACAGACGAGGTGTCTGCGGGTACGATCATCAGAGACCCAACACTTGTTCTGCTCCGGGATGAAATGAGCCAGCTGACCACGCGGTCATCTCCCTCGTACAGCCACCTCACACACTATAGCAGCGAGTTGTTTAATTAGGCGAACAATAGCATGATTCACCTCGCAGGACAATGCACACGATGTACAATGCTGTCACAAACACGTGCAACATGGCTCATCATTCCTTTGTTAAACTACATGTGACCAATGCCCGATAACACAATTATTGTGATAGTGTCGACTAAATATTGTACATACATATACTTATGTCCACGTATAAGAAGAAGGTCGTATACCAACGAAATAATTGTAAAAACTTGGATATTTGTACACAGAAAATCACCTCAGCTTAAACATTTGACACTTTGGGAAGATGTAGTTATGTTTCCAATTGTAAATCTCGCCTGTTGATTGGCCATCGAAGATATTACAGCTTTGTATAGAAATATAATGTTGATATTTGTGTTTGTTATGTTGGTAGATTATCTTCATTCTTCGATACGGGTATATAAATAAATATATGATTAATATTACAATCATATGTTTGTTATATTTATATGCACAATTATGTCTAGTTTTATTATCAAATTTCAATTGTTTATGCGAAATTTGTCACAGTTGAACAATGGTGTGTTGGCCAAAAAATAGGAGATTATTTTGTAAAAAGTAAAAACAAAACAAATGGTTGAATATATTTTACATAATTTTGTTGTGAGATAAGACAAGGTGACATGCGAACAAGTGGGTGAGGTCGGTTGGTGGTTTAATTAACTAGTAATTAGTGGTATTGTTGTCTATACGTGGTTTGCTGTAGGAGAGAGAGAGAGAGGGGGGGAGAGGGGAGAGAGAGGGAGGTAGAGAATGTTGTGGTCAGTCGCTCCTCCACGGCCTACCAGATCGTCCAAACCACGGCCAGTAGTAGGCGAACCGCGCGAGAGAAGAGTTCCCATTCATATATATATATCGCGGGGCATTCGCGAATTACATTCACTTTACCATTTGAATTCTGATCTAATTTTATTTCTCTTGCGGTGCGCGAAGGAATTTCCAGAGTTCATTCTTCAGCGATTAGCTTATCTAGAACATTTTTATTCAGCTATTCACACTGTGGATTTAGTGTCGTGTCTGGGGTTATTTGCATTCGTAACCCATGCGTGGCGATCGTGATTGTTGCATTTCAAACCCGAGAGTGCACTCGTTTCTACTCGGTAATTACTAATTACCTACCGAAGTGATATTAATAAGAGTGTTTTATCGTGTTGGAGAAAGTGTTGAATTTAATTTCAGTTGTTTTTCTTTTTCGTTGGGAATTATATAATTTGTCTCGGGTGTTTGTGGAGTGGTTGTAACCATGGTGAGACTGACGATCGACCGGGAACGGGAAGTGATGAGTTTGGGGGGCGGCAAGTCGAAGGGGACGGGCACGAATGGGGGGGGCACGGTGTCCGAAACGTCGACGGCGTTGTTTATAATGCAGGAGAAGAATGCCGAATTGAAGACGGTGGCTGTCGAGAATGGGAATAGAAACGGGAATGGGATTAATGGGAAGCCGCCGATAGTGCCGGCTGTGCAGGGCGAAACGTCGGAGGTGAAAAACGGGAAAACTGTGGTGAAAAAAGGTAAGAATGGCCATGTAGACCAGTCCTATGGTTATCGGTATAGTTGCAAGGTGTGGGGATTTAAACTTTAAAGGCCCGTCGACAGCGAGGTCATTCTGCGCCAATGTTCATGATCTTTTACTTTGTCATAGCTGTCAACGCTTGTGAATGTCTTGAAGAGTCCACGGGAGTCGATTTATCAAAATATCAGTTTCTTGGTGATAACTTTTGAACGGTATGAGATATCAAAATTCTAATACGCGTGAAACACAGATAATTACATTTGCTTCAAGATAGTATAAGTTATAACTATTCAAGTCATGTCGCATAACTGTCAAGCCTATACAGCTAAAAATGTAATTTTCTAGCTGTCGACTCTTGACGGTTATGCGACATGACTTGAATAATTATAACTTATACTATCTTGAAGCAAATGTAATTATCTGTGTTTCACGCGTATTAGAATTTTGATATCTCATACCGTTCAAAAGTTTTTTTTTTCAATAACATCGAAACTTGATCCAAAATCATTGTTCCCCAATTAAGATTAAAAAGTTAACATCAAAAAAATGATATTTCGCTAAATCGACTCCCGTGGACTCTTAAGCATGTGGAGGAAGCGGGGAAGAAAGAGAAAAGTAAGAGAAGATGATATAAAATGAAATGCACGAAGACGATATAGACGAGGAGAAAAGTGACAAGAAAATGAAATAAAATACGACACAAACGCAAGGTTCAGTACTCCCTCCTCATGTACTTCGGTCACCAAAAGCCTTCCACTGGCATTGGTAGGCTATATTCCAACACGGCAAGAGAAAGTTTGCCATTTCATTACTTATATTCGTTTTTAGCGAATTGCGAGAGAAAACGGTGGATCTAAATTGGTACTTTTATAACCTCCATCTCTATTGCTCTAAAGCGATCATTGGTACTCTCATTACCTCCATCTCTCTCTCTCTCTCTCACTCTCTCTCTCTCTCACTCTCTCTCTCTCTCTCTCTCTCTCTCTCTCTCTCTCTCTTTCTCTCTCTTTAAGCGATCATTAGGGACAAACGAGTTGTTTTTTGAATACCGATATTCAGTCACACTTTGATCACCATTGAATATAGTTGAGAAGATGTAAAATGTAGACCAATTTTTTTTAATACTCATCCACTTATATACTTGTAGGTCTATCTTCGACAGATGAGAGTTCCGAGCGACCGTTACCCCTATTTCACACCACTAGCGCACGGGTGGTTCGAGCCTTCATATCTCGTGGCTATACAATTAAACTCGTAATTTATGCTTCGTAATTGATGCAATTAATAATGAATTATGGCTGATTTATAGATTTTTAAAAATATTCTTTCATATATTCTCCACTACAGGATAAATGTGTAAAGATACATGTTTGATATTCTGTAATATTCTGTATTGGGTTTTAACGATGCACTTTAAGGATAAGTGAGATCTATTGGCGTCGGATGAATGATTAATGAGATGATGAGATGGTGAGATGATTGTTTCTTATAGGTGATGGGAAGCAGTATTGGGTAAGGTCTTCAACAAACGAACTATATTTCCAATTCCCGTTACTCGAGTCAAACAGGAACTATGGTTACCATTAAACCCTTCAGTTCCTCAGAAAAAAAGAAACTCGAAACTTTCCCGAAAAATTAAGTTCCTTCAAAGTTCCTTTGAAAGTTACCGAAGCGGAGTTTTTTTTGTTTGAATTTTATGTGTTTCGAAATGCTTCTAAGCAAAAGATTTCCACAGAGCCTCAACAGTAATTATCCTAATTAATCTATAGGGTAATGTTTATTTGATCATTATTGATAAAACGCTACCACAACACTGATATTTAAAATGATAATTAGATGACCTTATCACGAGCACAAGCAGGGCCGAGATGGAACATTGAAGTGGGATGTTTACACAAATCTCCCTATATGCGTATTGGAAATAATCTCACTTTGATTGGCTATTGGTGATGTCACCCAGGTAGTGATGATTTTCTTGGAATCAATTATCCGGGTACGTATATTGACATTTTTCTCTGACCCTACACACTGACCTTGGTCAATTCGATCCACCAAACTACGCACGAAAAGATCGTATATGATAAGAAGTGGATAGTGAAATACCGTGAAATACGGTTGGAAATGATAAGATACAGGAAGGACGGCAGGGATTAGGGTTTATAGGCCGAGTCATTGGCGTGTGAGACAAAGAATCAGAGACGAAATATTTCATCTGGTATCATACAAATAGGCGATCTAGAGGAGTCAAAAACTAGTGAATTTGAAGTACACCTGATTTCAGGGAGATTTCACGCGATTTTACGGGATTTCAGGGAGATTTCACGGGATTTTAAGGGATTTCAGGAATATTTCAAGGGATTTTAAGGGATTTCAGGGAGATTTCACGGGATTTCAGGGAGATTCCACGGGATTTTACGGGATTTCAGGAATATTTCAAGAGATTTCCAGGGATTTCAGAAAGATTTCATGACAAGTGTACATCGACTTTGAAAAGATCGTAAACTTCTTTCCTTGTTACCGATAAAAAGTAACGTCATTCCGTTAAAAGTGACGCTTAACTTCAACTTGAGTTAACTTTGCATTAACATACATCAATTGTATTTATACCAGTGGTTATAGTTATCCCTATTATACATGATTATATTGCAGCCCCTCGGTAGCTCAGTCAGCTAAGGCACCGCTTCAGAAACTGGATTCACCGTTGGGCGTGGGTTCGAGATCCGCTTAAGGCATGGGTTTTTGTAAGCGTTCTTTCACTTATCATCACTTCATAACTTCATATAATCACCTGCTCATTCGTACCCCCGTATAACCTAGCTGTTGGTGGGGTCGTTAAACAAACAGTATTCATATTGATACATGGTTATTGAGATTTGGGAGATCAGCCGGCCCCCCCTGACCCTCCCTGACCCCCCCGTCTCTGCCCCCCGTTCCGAACTATCCACAGAAACGCAGCGAGAAAAAACACTTGGACCTTGAATAATGCTAATTGATAAAATCGCGCTGAACTTGACTGGATCGATCAAACAGTCCGCCTGTTCGACCGCACTTTCCTCGACCACGGCGAGTGAGATACGTGAGGGTATTTGTGCCCAATGGGCTTATATTAGCCGTGTCTGGTTGCCTTCAGGGCTTCTGTACGCGAGCACACACATTGCATGGTCCTGTTAACACAATACATGTTCACGTTACTGCGGTCGTTTATATGTCATGTCGGCGTAAAGCTGTCAGCAGCAACACCCTGCTGTGCCCTAGTTCTGAGGGAATAACAGGGATCCCAACCCTGTGACGTCACCTGTAGGCTGTGATGCCACGTCACACACCCAGCAATACGATACTTCCTAGAGGAACATATATAACATTTGTTAGAACATCCAGAACAGAGTGTTTATAGCGTTTTTATTACATTGTTTTGTCAGCATCAGAGAATCAGTCCAGTCATGCATGGGCTATAATTTTATAGGCAGTCATTTTACTATAAATTTTACTATATTTTAATATAAATGAAGCGAACAATATAATAATAATATGCGTGTGAGCTCCCGATATACCAATGTAACGGTGCTTCATGTGATCCGGGAGGTGAGGGGCATATCGGACCTGGTTCGATCCCCGCCACCGTCCATCTTTACATGGGTTGCTCGTGGTTTCCCTCTGTAGTCTATGCTAATGCCAGGGGGTTCGTATAATAAGTCGGCCACGACCGCTTCCTTCCCACTATCTTTCTCAGTACCTAAGAAACCTCCATCTCATCATCCTATCATCTCATTAATCATTCATCCGACGCCAATAGATCTTAGTAATCATTATAGTGCGCCGTTAAAATCCAATATGTAACATTTGTTAGAACATCTAGAACAGAGTGTTTATAGCGTTTTTATTTCATCGTTTTGTCAGCATCAGATCAGTCCAGTCATTCTACCACAATCATGTTTTTATTTGTGTTTATCTGCAAGAGAAGTGAAAAGCCACTTTCAGTCTTGATTGAACATTTCTTCATTATAAAAGTTATTCCTATTTTCCAAGGAACGATAAACTTTCAAATCAATGGCAATATTTTGATTAGCTCTTCACGTAGATTCTACCTATGATATAGATGATCAACTTATAGATGGAAATTGTTGGGGTTCTTTGACTTATAGTCTGTCTCACCACTCTATAGAGTAACTGTTGCTATCTCATCTATCAGCTTAACTGCTGAATAGTATAAACATGTCAATCATAACTCCAACAGTAACAAAGGAACTCTTCTCACGTGCATTTTGAGGACAAGTTTGTGACCAGGTGAGGGTTGTTGTGCAACGTTGCTACATCGCTTCAGAAATCTTATTGAAGACGATACTATGTATTGTAATTAAGTGGTTTTTCAATATAATTTGAGTAAAATGCAACACTGCATGAGTCCGATGAAGTCTGTAGAGATGATTGACATTTTTAAATACCTACCTATTAGCAGGACAATAGATGAGCAAACTACAAAGATCTCAGACACTTGCTCTAGAGTGGCGAGACAGACTATACCCAATATTGACCCAAAGGACTTGTAATGACTGGTAATGAATGCACTAGGAAAATATACCGAGGGGCAAACAAGTAGTGAATTTAGTGTACGACCTGATTTCAGATTTCAAGGGATTTTCAGGAAGATTTCAAGAAGATTTCAAGGGATTTTCAGGGAGATTTCACGGGATTTCAAGAACATTTCAAGGGATTTTCAGGGAGATTTCACGGGATTTCAAGAACATTTCAAGGGATTTTCAGGGAGATTTCACGGGATTTCAAGAACATTTCAAGGGATTTCAAGAAGATTTCAAGGGATTTTCAGGGAGATTTCACGGGATTTCAAGAACATTTCAAGGGATTTTCAGGGAGATTTCACGGGATTTCAAGAACATTTCAAGGGATTTCAAGAAGATTTCAAGGGATTTTCTGGGAGATTTCACGGGATTTCAAGAAGATTTCAAGGGATTTCAAGCGCTAAATGACCTCGCTGTCGATGCTCCTTAAAACCCTAATATTCATTCATTCAGGGATTTCAGGACTTCAGATTTCAAGGGATTTCCCCGGAAAATACATCATTTTTAAGGTCTATAATAGTCCACAATTATTATTTTTTTTCTATGAATTTTGATAATTTTGATATAATTTTGATAATGCTATTGAACACTAAAACTAATATGATTGCTTCTTATTACCGGTTTCAAAAGCCCTTGAGTCAGTGTTACCCGAAGTGTAATGCTGTTGCTACATTACATGTGGATACAAGTGGTAAACACTACAGGGTAATGTACCGAGCGACCGTCCCCCCTATCCCACAACACTACCGCGCGGGTGGTTCGCTCCTCCATTGGGCCGTGCTGCAAGTGCATGAAGCACGGCCCAATGGATGTCGCTGCGACTTGCACAAGGACACAGGTGGACCCAACAGGCGGTGAGATGCATCATGTGGTAACACGGTGTGATGTCACCGCTGCAAATACACTGCATTGCATGTTCAGTCAGCTGACGGCTGACGTCATAGAGAGAGAGAGAGGGAGAGAGGGGGGGACTAATGGACAGGTTTAATTACCCTGGATACAAGTTGACAAGTACTTGGAACTTTAAATCAGGGGCCTCATTATTCGTGTGTGTTGTGACTTGTAATTGCATACTAACTAACTTACCTGTCTCGACTTTCATCTCCTATGGTATAAGTTATAAGATATATAATAATTATTACCGGCACATGTAGTTGAGTAGTTAACGCACTTGCTCCATGTGACCCGGGAGGCAGTGGGCATGTCGGGCCCGGTTCGATCCCCGCTATCGTCCATCTTTACAGGGGTTTTTCGTGGTTTCCCTCTGTAGTCTAGGCTAATGCCGGGATGTTTTTTTTTTTGCTGAATACTCTTAACAATTATGCGATATATGAGCTATATAATTAATAACCTAATATCTTGAAAGTGTTAAAGATATCTATGTATTAGAATTTCGACATGTCATACCGTTCGAAAGCTATCACCTAGAACCTGATATTCAGTCAAATCGACTCCCATGGACTCTTAAAAATATATAATTATGTGAGAGTGAAATTTAAGTGATTGTATTTTACATTCAATAACATCACTTTTCTGTTTACTATACGATGGATTTCACTCTCCTACGTATTCATGGAACGACAATTAGGGATACGATAGTTTAGCTCTAGTCTATAGTTGAATGTTTGTCAGTAAAAAGCTTGGACTTGGTTTGCTTATGAATATTACCATGCAGTATAGCGCGCTTGCACCGAGCGTCCAGGGGCTAGTTGCATGGATTATTCCCAGCCTAATGAATGAACACATTGACGGAGAGAGAGAGAGATGGAGAGAGAGAGAGAGAGAGAGAGAGAGAGAGAGAGAGAGAGAGAGAGAGATGGAGAGAGAGAGAGAGAGAGAGAGAGAGAGAGAGAGAGAGAGAGAGATGGAGAGAGAGAGAGAGAGAGAGAGAGAGAGAGAGAGAGAGAGAGAGAGAGAGAGAGAGATGGAGAGAGAGAGAGAGAGAGAGAGAGAGAGAGAGAGAGAGAGAGAGAGAGAGAGAGAGAGAGAGAGATGGAGAGAGAGAGAGAGAGAGAGAGAGAGAGAGAGAGAGATGGAGAGAGAGAGAGAGAGAGAGAGAGAGAGAGAGAGATGGAGAGAGAGAGAGAGAGAGAGAGAGAGAGTGTGTTTCGACGTATACTCATTGGCTTGACTGACTGACTTCATGACCCACTCGGTTATTAAAACCATAACTCACATCCTGCATGGACGGAGGGTTTCACACAGTGGCGTGGTGAGCAGGCCTATCCTTCTCTCTATACGCCACAGAACACGCAGATGTGTTCAGGACTTGGGCCTTCCCAGTCTACCTATCGGGAGAAATCCCTTGAAATCCCTGAAATATTTTGATTACCTTCAATTCTTTTGAAACCCCTCAAGTTTCTGGACTCCTTTATTATAATATTGGGTTTAACGACGCACTATAATGATAATCTGGACTCCTTCGAAATCACTTATACTACTGAATATTTTGAATTCAGTGAAATTCTTTGAAATTTACGAAATTTCTCTGAATCTCCCTGAAATCTTTCAAAATTCCTGCACTAGAATACCTTAAATATCCTGAAATTCCTGAAATCCTTTGAAATTTCTGGAAACCCGTGGAATCTATTAAATCCCTTGACATCTCTGAAATCATATGTAGGACTTGAAGCATAAGTAAAAGTCTTTTTCATTTGTTTGATATACCTGTTATATTCTTTATGCAATATGGTTTGACCAGGCAGCAAAGAGACTTTCACTTACGCTTCAAGCTGTATGAAGCACGTCTCGTGTATCTCGCAGTTCACCTGTCCTCGCCGCCACTGGTCCGATTAAGCCGACCTGTGCAGTGGCGTGGGCGCTGGCCTCGCACGGCCGTGTCAATTGCGAGTTATTAAGCCCACTTGACGTGTTTGTCTTGCTGCAACCGGGCGACATGATTCGCGCGCCTGATTGGCTGACGCGGTGTCACGTTAATTGACGCGTTAATTGACCTCTGCGGTGACGAGAGAGAGGTGTGAACCTCGCTCCGTGTGTTTTACTAGGTGGAGATCTTTGTTCGAAGAACACTTGTTGATACAAAATTAATGAATACGTCACAAGATTCAGACAGTATTTTGTCCGGAATACTAATGAGTCAAATTTTGTAATTAGACGAGCTTTAGCGAGGATTCAATTTTAGAAATTTCAAAAATACTCATTAGAATATCACAGCGGAAAAAAAGAAAATATTTTTATTTTCCAAAGAAATTAAATTTTGCGTGAAGTTGAATCATTTTTTGATACACATTTCTGGAAATTTTCAGCTTGATCGGGTCAGCCATTTTGAAGAAAAAACATAAAATGTGCTAAATTGGTACCACTCGAAGCAGTTTTTACTTTTTACCCATTTATAACTTGAATGTCTTCCAATTGGCGAATGTAGGGAAAAGTTTGGCAAAAAAGTCGAAATACTAATACTATCCGCTCGTCTAACAACGCATATATATGGCGTTTTCCTAGTGTAATAAAGTTGTAAAGATCATTCTATGCTTGCATGTAACAGTATAGGGCTACCACTCGATATATTTAGCCATTTATTTTCACCTCACAGCGTACCGTTACATACAAATAACACGTAACATATTGTGAATGTTCATTATGGATCGCCAATATTTTATAAGATACTTCTCTGAATGGTGTGAAGCAATTTCACTACAATGCGTTCTGGGTAAACACTGCGATCGTTTATATGTTACGTTGACACTGAGAATATTACGTTGTGGTGGATCCACTTGGAAATACAACAGCTATATATATACACAAATATAACGGTAATATTTGTGTTTTTTATGTTGGTAGACGTGTTGCTTTCGTGACCTAATATAGCTATCTTGCCGATAGCTAGCTATACGATATCGTATCGGTACGATAGCTATAATCAAGATCTCACTCCATCAGACTTGATGTCACCCCGTCCGTGTTGTTGTTTACCCAATCAACATAACCTAACCTCACAAATCCATCCCAAACAAATTCAAACAAATTTAAAACTATAGGGGCGGCGTTGCACTGTATAGCACATGTACAGTCGCCTTCACATAAAGTGGCCGAGCTGTAGCTATACATTAATATGCACCCCGAAGAAAATATACTGATATACCGGTTCGCCCTAAAACTATAAAGACACCACTCCACGCATGTGATAATGTGACTAAATGTGATAATGTACGTATGAATGTGTGTATATGAATGATTGTATATGTGTATTTGTGAGATTGTATTTGTTTTTACTTTTTAACTGTGCAACTGTTTTTTATTCACTGATTGACGTTCCATATATATCATCAAACGTATATGTTCTTTGGAATACCAAAAGACATGAAAAAAAAAATAGAAAATAGCACAATTTTTATTTTCTATTACATTGCACTTGTGGATGGAATACTTGTATTCTGTTGACAATAAATAAATAATAATAATACTAATGATGATAAACTAAACTAATAATAATAATAATAATCTATGAGAATATTAGCAATTAAACATGTGATGAATTTTTATTTAAAACAAACTTTCAATTTCGGAATAATATTCCACTTCTGTCCACAAGTGTACACCTCCGGTTGGACAAGTAGCCAAGTTTCCGTCGCCGACTGAACGTAGATTCGGCAGCCGTGTAAACGAAGTATGAATATGAAATGAACTTCTACCCTATAATAAGCTGTGATTTTGATTGCCGATTAGTTCCCACCCTCTTATACAGTCGGGGGAGGGAGCTTATGTGCATACCTTGCTCGGGCCTCCGAGTCAAATGTGGCGCTTCCATCGACTTATTCCCCTCCCTCGGGTACCATCAACCCACAAACCCATAGAAACTCACAGGGGTGAATTTATAGGTTAATTTATATACATGTGTGTGATGGGTCAATTATATAACGGTCATATTAATTTCTTGGAAATGGTTCAGATCGCCCTCTTGGTCTCTCGTCCGAACGATCCTACCTTGTTGTCGTACTTGGTTTCTATTGGGGATCAGTCATGTCAAGGGTTTTACATGGTGACAGCGCATGGGAGTCGATTATCAGCTTTTTGGTGATAACTTCTGAACGGTATGAGATATCAAAATTCTGATACGCGAAGAACACAGATAATTAAAATAGCTTCAAGATGATATAATTTGTAATTATTCAAGTCATGTCGCATAACATTCAAGCTTATACAGCTAAAAAAACACATTTTTTAGCTTTATACTGTTGATAGATATGCGACATGACTAGAATAGTTATAACTTATATCACCTTGAAGTTATTATAATTATCTGTGTTTCTCGCTTATTAGAATGTCGATATCTCATATCGTTCAGAAGTTATCACCAAAAAACTGATATTTCGCTTAATATAATTCGACTCCCGTGGACTCTCAACTTATCGCCTGATTTTTAATCGTTTACACGTTTTCGTACACGGTAATACCGTAGGTCACCTATATAAGAGCCACCTCCAGTGCCGTGAGTGGAACCTAGTATAGCGTTTCCCCGACGCTTTTGTCTTCACTTCGAGTGGTTTGTTTTTGAAGGTGTTCGATGAACTGATTGGATGCATTCCTTCAAGAGCATCGTGCACTATAGTGTACCCGGTAATCACCAGCGTCATGCACTCGACCACGCCCACAAACCTGGTGATTTTATACTCGAGTGGTTGCTTTGTCTAGCTTCGTGCATGGATTAGTTGGTGGCTGAATGTCGTACACAGATTATATATTAATAATGATAACTATAATAAATAAAATCCTACTCTACATCCAACAATAATAATAATAACTAGGAAAACGCGGGATGCGCGTTGTTAGACGAGCTTAGGGGTATAGAAATCTAGAATGAAAAATAATTTGTCAACCCAATCTACATCTACAGACCTTGGATCACTCCAAACGTTCAAAAACCTTACGAGAATCAGTTATGTCACGGCTTCCTCTTCATTCATTTCAATCGTTTTGAATTAATTGGTGACACTTGTTGCTATAGATTTAATTGGTTCCCGTAATAGCCTAAATTGATGGGAAAATGCTTTATAAATGCGTTTTCTTCGTTATTTCTCATCCGATTGATGCGAAAAGTCTCTCAAAATGTGCTTAATAGTTTCCTATATATTCGGCGAAAATTTGAGAGGTCTTGAAAAATTTTGATTTTTCAAGTATTTTCCTCCGGGTTATTCTAATGGGGATTTTTGAAATTTCTAAAATTCATAAAAAAAAAAGTTACCACCCGATAATGCCACAAAACTATACAGATCTAAGTTAGATGAGGAACCATGACGAAAAAACCATGACGAAAAAAAGTTTGAAGTTGATAGCTGTAGCCGTTTGACCTGTGGAGAACCGACAAAAAAACATAGAAAAAAAAAAAAAAAAAAAAAAAAAAAAAAAAAAAAAAAACATAAAAACGAACACCAATTTTTTTCAGTATGTCAAATTGAATCCTCGCTAAAGCTCGTCTAACTAAAGCTCGTCTAATAATAATTTATTCTGTCTTGATCACAAATACATAATATAAGACGCTCAATATATTACATAATTTACAAAGGACATAAGTTAATAATGATAATGATAATAATTTGTTCTGTCTTTCTGTTCACAAATACATGATATAAGACGGTCAATATATTACATAATTTACAAATGGCACTTCCTCATGATTTTCAAAATTACATGTTGCTCATGTTCAATAGAACTGAATAATCACTTGAAATAATTATTATTCCAGTTCATAGATTAAAACAGCCGCTAGTATATGTATACATTGGTCTATATGTCACCACGTGCGGACGTCGTTGCTGTTCTTGCTCGCAGCCTAAACTAGCCTGTGACAACCCAATCTGACCAACTTGATCAACATTACCCATCATACCTAACCCAAACTAACCCAAACTAACCCAAACTAACTAACGTATAACCAAACCAAACGAACAACCAACCAACCGGAAGTATAGGTTTCAGATTGCAGTTTTCAGTTTCTATCAAATTATTTTTCGATGTTTATTAGGTTAGGTCAAAGACCTTAGTATCTAACTTCGTTAGAAGACCTAAAACTAAGCCTTCTAAGCGGCGACAGAGCGATGCTAGCGCACGTATCGTAGTGGAGTGAATTATTCTCTAGGCGGGCCAGTTGGAATGATTACCAGAATTATTTTTTCTCACACCTTCTTGGATCCACATAATTATCCAACTAATGTTTATTCAGAACTAGTATATTTCATGATTCATCAATATGCCTAGGCCTATAGTTCCATCATGAGTGGTCGAGACAACGCTATCTGTTATATCGCCGAGTGTTTTAATTATGTAATCAAGGCAAAAGTGAGGTAATTCTTCAGATTCGGGGAGAAACGGGAATGTGAGTAGGCTTGACCAATTGTAATATCTGTTCATTCGTACATATCCATACTATTTTTAATTCATCAGGAATCTTTCTATGAATGATTCACAAGACGATAATCACATCAGCTCGGTGTTATACGCATTGAACATATTGGTGGTAAAGCAGATATCTCTCTTCTAATTCACTCCACGGAGACAGGTAGCACTAGTGAGCAATGTCGCCAAGCGTTACATGGTAAACAAGATCAGTTTTACGTCTTCTAACGAAGTTAGATACTAAGGTCTTTGGTTAGGTTTCTTTAGTTTGAGTTAAGTATTGGATCGATTAAATTACTCACATTGGGTCGATTCAGGCTAGTTTCGTCTGCTCGCAACAACAACAACAACAACAACAACAACAACAACAACAACGTCCACATGTGGTGACCTAGACCGATAGTTTGATGAATAGCGGCTGCCTTGAGACAATGGTTTAAAGCAACAACATTTGTAAAGAGAATTCTGTTTCTGCAGCCGGTTTACACATTGTGTTCGCAACCCCATAGATCCACATCTCCGAGATACGTTACTCGACGTCAAGAAGGCCGTGTCTCGGCAGTAGCTTCACACCGCTTTGCAAACCAGGAAGTTTCACACATATTAGACATATACTAGTGATAATATAGAATGCCTTGCTTGGATTCTATTTGTAAATGTCTAATATGGCCGGCGAGATTGGAACGAGCACATGTCGCTATCGGCTGCAGGAGTAACGTATCTCGGTGAGATAATATAGAATGCCTTGATTGGATTCTATTTGTAAATGTCTAATATGGCCGGCGAGATCGGAACGAGCACATGCCGCTATCGGCTGCAGGAGTAACGTATCTCGGTGAGGTAATATAGAATGCCTTGATTGGATTCTATTTGTAAATGTCTAATATGGCCGCCGAGATCGGAACGAGCACATGTCGCTATCGGCTGCAGGAGTAACGTATCTCGGTGAGATAATACAGAATTCCTTGCTTGGATTCTATTTGTAAATGTCCAATATGGCCGGCGAGATTGTAACGAGCACATGTCGCTATCGGCTGCAGGAGTAACGTATCTCGGTGAGGTGGTATATATATATCCATGGCAACCCGAACCGCCACGTCGTGCTGCGAGGCGCCGCCCCACGCGGCCTCGTGGCTCGCCTAGACGGCAGGCAACACGCACGGCACCCGGTCACGTGACGCTATCACGTGACCCGGGGGATGCATGCACGGGGCTTATAAAAATAACAGAGAAATTCATATTTACTGTTTTGTTATATATATGCTCACGAGCCAGTGTAATTGAATAAATAAGTATTATATGAAATAAGTAAAAATTATGAATAAGTCATAAATTGGATAAATTGGAACCATGGAATGGTTCCCACAATATAGGCCACGACCGCTTCCAATCCACTATCCTTCCCATTACCTAAGAAACCTTCATCTCATCATCTCATTAATCATTCATCCGACGCCAATAGATCATAGTCATCAGTATAGTGCGTCGTTAAAACCCAATATGTATGAAACAAAGTGAATTTTGTTCAGAGTGCATTTTGTTGTGGCTTTTTGTGACCGCATGTGTATTGTATTGTATTGGATAAACCGCAAGCTCACAATCAGCGGGAACGAAACGTATAAATTACCAAGCAGTCTATTTATAAACAGCGATACATCCTACAGCCATTGCGTGCTTTCCCTCCACTAGATCAAGTACGAAATAAGTTATACTACAAACACAACTATATAAATAACTTGACTTCTGTCCACGAGGGGCGAAACACCCGGGCGCTAGTGATGTGAGATAAGAGGAACGGTCGATCGGAACCTTCTCTCGTGGATACTATAGCTATATACGCTGTTTATACCAGGAAGGGATTTCATTTTCCTTATTCCTGGGGGCGCATTCCTGTTAGATTTAATCCGGTTTTAGTGGTATAGAAAAGATGATACAAAAAAAAAAGGGGAAAAGCAGTATTGTCCCAGGATTTAGTGACACCAACCTATTTTATCATAACATAAAGAATAATATGGACGGTATTTTTGGTTTCTTGTGTTCAGTTCAGAGACAATCGTCCCGATTGCCTGTCGCGATTTAGCGGATTCACTTGTGAACTAGATGTGGATAAGAGTGGCTACGATACCGGTGTCATTGTTGAACTAACAAAATTTATAATTTTCGTATACAAACAAATGCAACTACTAACATTATAATCCCACTGAGCCATGTATAGCATTGTTGAGTATTGTTGCTTTAAATAGTTCGATATAAAATCGATAGTTTCGTTACAGGCAATCGGGACCCTGGACTCGGAAACTTATCCCGGAAATATTTCATCTTCGAGACCCGAGTTGGGTCACCTTCTCTAATCTTTATATTGTGATGAAATGGATTGGTATCACTGGATCGTGATTATTGCTACACAGCCACTTTGAACCTTGAGTTCAAGTTGAATACCTTGGTTCATCTTGTATACAGAAATGCTTTTCTGCTGCTTTTTTTTCTTCTTGAATTTTTTTCTCCTTTCGTTTCCCATCCCTGTGGGATAAAAATCTTCCCTCAAAGCCTCCCAAGCAATTCCTATTAGACGACAGTTTGTCGATTGCCCTCCGACCGCCAGATGCATCTGGCTTGTATATAGACTAGCCCGCAGTGTCGCATTGCAGTACGCCGGGTTGCCTGCATACACCCATTCAGGTGCAACCGCATTCATACACAGCTTTTCATTCGATTCGACCGAGCCGGCCATCACTTGTAGTTATTACTTCTTATTTTGTATCTTCGACTCCGAAGACCGGGGCTCGATTACAGCCACTGACGGAAGTTTTACGTGGTTTTCCTTGTTGTTAGAGTGAATATACTGAGATGGTTCGGCCACGACCGCTTCCTTTCCACTGTCTAAAACAAATAACAACGTAATCTCATGTCATTGTTCTGTGTCATTCAACATTCGCCGACGCCAATAAATTCAATTCATGATTATAGTGTGTGATGTTGAAAAAATATTCATAAAATAATTGTACACAGCTCTTCTTCCATTATGTTATTCATCAATGACCGCTGCTAATGAATTTTATAGCTATCATTAGGGAGCCGATAGTTCCATCTCTTTCATCATTCACCGACGCCAATAGATCCAGGTCGTCATTAGAGTATGATGTTGAAAGAATAATCCTAAAATAATCGTGCAACTCTTCTCTCCATTATCTTATCCATTATTGACCGACGTCAATAGATTTTAACTACCTTTAAAACCCCACAATATAACTAAAACATTTTTAAAAAACGACTATCCCCTTCTTTCTCTATCCTGCTCTACTCCTTCAGGAGCTTACAAAGATAACACTGGTTCAACTTTATGACTCGAGTTAATTGAAAATACATGTAATGCATCTTGTTATCTCTCCGATCTTACTCCTTGTAAGGTAGACTCTTCGTATCGCTTTGTGTTCCGACGCCGACTGGCTTCAAAAGTAATTGCAGACATCTTGATGATAATAATAAGTAGCTTATGATTCATTCGAGTCAAAGTGCAACTTCTAATCTAATTAATTATAAATAACAATCGATTAGTGCATGTATCGATTCTTATCGAGAACCTGTTCTCAAAGGTTGTCTGTGTGTGTGTGTGTGTGTGTGTGTGTGTACTCTCACTTTTTAATAACGTGGTATATTAATTCAGGTCACATATCATCTTTGTGACGTAACTTCACACTTGTATTCACGAGAGATGAAGACGCGAAACACCCGTGCGTTAGTGTTTGTCGGATAGGGGGACGGTCGCTCGGAACCTTAATATCTCGTGGATACAAGTTACACACGAGAGATGAAGGCGCGAAACACCCGTGCGCTAGTGTTTGTGGGATAGGGGGACGGTCGCGCGGAACCTTCTTCTTGCGTGGGGTCACGTGCATGTTATGTGCATCGTAATGATGTATTGTTTGTTTCGTGTTATCTTGTTCTATCTTGTGTTTCGTGAAAATGAAAGTTGTTTGTTATCTGGTCGATGAATCTTGTTAGTTTTGGGTGGTCTTGTACTCTTTTAATTCTAGGATGGGCCCAACGAAGCATCTCTAATTCATCCCATGTAGGCTCATATATATATATATATATATATGTGTATATATATATATATATATATATATATATATATATATATATATATATATATATAAACATATACATACACATACACGTTGTTCGCTTGTTATGTTTTGCTTGCGATGGATCGGGTCATGCGGCTAAATTGTGTCATGTATATAGTTAGCGATTGGCGGAGATACTTTGACAGTTGTTAAGTTCATGGGATTTTAATATGTATTATTCGATCTTTTGATAGACAAATCTATGTCACTTCAACCTGGTATGTTTAAAAATACCTCATATTGATCGTTTCAGTAGAAATAGTAATTTACGATGAGGTAATTGAAACAATTTCTTGATTACGAATTCAATTGATTATCATTTTATTTTATTCGTTATTGCTTTTATACTCCATTTCAAGTATTTCCAAGTATTTTTAGTTCGCTTTCTTCTCAAGTCGAGACGTCATCATTATGATATCATGCTCCTCTTCTGGTCTGCACTGATCGAAAGTCGAAAGGTTACGGTCAAAAAGAACTTCAATATCCTTTTTTTCACAATCAATTGACAGTCAATTGGGTTTTGATTTTATTCGTTTGATGATCGATTTTATAAGTTCTGAGAATTCCTACATTTATAATGTTCTCTTTGAACAGAACAAGAGTCTATTCCAGCAATTCATCGTCACTTTCTTATCTAGTCACTCGGTAGCTCGGTAGTTCCGACCTATGGGCATCGGATGTTCACAATAATAATGATAATAATGTTATTATAGTTACTATTCTGTTACTCATTGAAGATAATAATTTTATTGAATACCTTGGATACTTTCTACGTAATTGACATGTATGTTCCTCAACTAAGGCTGACAAGATAGGATCGTTCGGACGGCGTGCCACCACAAGGGCGATCGTATACCCACTGTATTATATCCATCATTATATTTATCATCGGCACATGCAGCGCAATGGTCAACGCACTCGCTTTATGCGATCCGGAAGGTGAAGGGCATATCGGACCTGGTTCGATCCCCGCCACCGTCCATCTTTACAGTTTTTTTTTCGTGGTTTCCCTCTGTAGTCTAGACTAATGCTGGGATGGTATGACTATAGGCCACGACTGCTTCCTTCCCACTATCCTTCCCAATACCTAAGAAACCTTCATCTCATCATCCCACCATCTCATCAATCATTCATCCGACACCAATAGATCTTAGTTATCATTGTAGTGCGTCGTTAAACCCAATATATATATATATATATATATATATATATATATATATATATATATATATACATATATATATATATATATATATATATATATATATATATATATATATATATATATATATATGTATATATATATATATATATATATATATATATATATATATATATATATATATATATATATATATATATATATATATATATATATATATAACAAAAAAAAAATTATCATGGATTAAAATGATTTTCCAGCCATTTTAATAATGAAATAAATCTTCTCAGAGGTGTTTTATCTGTGTGATACTCACGACTTGCGAGTCTTCTTGAGTATAATGCGACAGTTACTCGGTACGTGTCAGAAGAAGAATGGTGCATTGTGAAATAACCAATCAGCAGTGGCTTTAGCGTCGAGCACTTTAATCTGTACACGCATAATAATTCTTGACACGAATAATTCTTGACACGAAGTGACAGGGGTGGCTAAAGTGTGCTGGCGAAGAGTTATGTATGTGCCATGTTTAATTTTTTTACGACGTGTAAAATGTGTCTTGTCTTATGCTAATTCAAGCGTAATAGGTACCAGCTGATTTATCACACTTGACTTGTGTCCACGAAAGAAAAAAGAAGTGGTCTACCGAAATAACAAAACACAAATATTACAGTTTTATTTTTATAGCATGTGTTATTTTGAGGATCAATGATTTTTGAGGAGATTTACGACTAGAAACACAACTACATCTTTTAAAATGATTACATGATCAAGGGTGCAGTGATATTCTTCACAATTAACGACGATTTTGTAATTATTCATTTGGAAAACGGCCTTCTATAATGTTCAGTAAAGCGTTTTTGGTTTTCACTCAGAAAGTGCTATTAGTGCAATGTGACCAGTATTGTATTGACGACCCCATATCATGTATTAACCTATTCAATAGGGCAATAAATATATTATTATTATTATTATTATTATTATTATTATTATAATAATAACATTCTCGTTATCTACTCGACGATATGCCTCATGCAGAGAATATGCCCTAGATTAAACCAGTGAATGAAGTTGTATTATTGTATAATGAGAGCTTACGTTATAAGCTATGCTAACGATAAGGCAGGTTGATAAGGAAATAACATGCCTTGGAGGTTTCTACCATATAATTAATCCACCTCAGATATCAGATATAAACTGACGTAGTAGAGAATTAATTATAAATAATAATGTTTTTTTTTCTGAATTGCATTAATAAGGTTAATCAATGCGTTCTTGAGTGTGGCTCTGCACTGCGGCGAATTATTGTAGCTCATTTGTTTTTTTAACGGTGAATATTGTATTCAACTTTAAATGAATGTATTCACACTTGAATCTTTTTAATAAGTCCCAAACGAAACTCTCAATCGTCAATGGTAAAGGATAGGCAATACACTTGAAGAAACGACAGATGTTTGGAATCGTTGCAAGCTTCCATTTTCATGTCGCACATTGTTAGGTTAGGTTAGGTTTGTAGTTGCTATCGTAACATGAAAAATACGTCATCACCGTGTACAGATTAGATTGAATTCATGTGATAAATTGGTTTGCTACATCATATCTTCATCCATAAGGTTACCAATATGAAATGCCAATTTGTATTGGTAAAATCGGCCTGTATAACTGGGCATGCCAAATCTTTTAGCTTTTGTAGATAGATCCAATCTTCTTCATCTATTTACAGGACTAGAGACTCCCATTCAACTTCAAATTCAACTTCCCATTCAACTCCCATTCAACTTCAATCTGCAATAACATCTCATCTCATCCTAGAATATAATTGCATCCGCTGATGACTGATATTCCATATTTTTCTTGTCAGCTTTGTTCGAATACCAAATCATACAAATAATTTGTAAAAGTTTCTTCTTACCTCTTTTATTAATCCTCTGATATTAATTTTTAATTCGAAGTGAATTATTTATATGATGACATTTCGGGTGATAAGACCGCTTTTGTGGTGCCTCGTCCAAACGATCCGACCTTTTATCCTTAGCCTTGATTTGGAACTATCATTTTTTGGCAAATTTGACAGGTTCATAAAATAAATGTACTCCATCAATTACCAGCACGCTCACGTGTTTCTCTTGATGTAGCAACGCAAGTGATGAAGTAATTATACAGTCATGTTTGAAGCATCGTCTCGTCTGAATGTTGTTTATAACAAGGTATTCGGTTCATATCCCGGTGGAAGTAGAGCCAGCTGACCGCTGTGTGTATGTGTGTGTGTGTATATAGAATGATGTACATGTAAAAAATAGAACGCGCGACTATAATTCACCGCCTTCTAGACCTGCCAGCCGCGCGTGACGTCACTTTCCAAACACAAACTGACATTCGAATTTCGAACGAGAACAGGTTCTCAACATTTTATTTCAAAATCGTGCTAAAAATATTAATGCCCTAAAAAACATGAACAGCAATATATTAAACTTTCGACCCTGTGCCAGATACTTTGACGTTTAAATAAATGTGATTTCTCATTGGAAGAATCGATCGGCGGTTTTCTTTGTTTAGTTCTGATTGACGGTGAGAAGTGTCGGTCCTACATTAATGTGAAATGTAAATAACAATGGTTGTTTAAATCAAACTGCAACAATGGTAAAAATCACAGCTGTGAAAAAAGTGAAGGCACCGGTTTTATATACAATTTTCATGTTGTTATATTTATTTTCTTTGGCCCAATTTGTTTTCTATTCGCTGGTAGTGTTTTTTTTGTTGTTTGAACTGCTGGTTCGTGCCTTCCTTCTCTCAGAAGACACCGACAAATTGTTCATTGTTGTTGCAGTGATTAGTTTGTGAGGCGAACGGATGGTCATTCAGCACAGATTTGCCAGATTCAGGCCAGCTAAAAGACACGTGTTCGAGACTAGACTATCTCTTATATATGCTATTTCTACTCGAAAGCTCGAGATTCGGATCGGAAAATTATATGTAGGCCTATACCGGTACTTGGATCTTGTTTTACGAATCTTGGAGCCAGTTTAAGTAACCTACTGATCCTCCAACTATTAATTAGGGTATACGAAACTACATATGTAATTATTGGTGATAACAAGTAAATCCTCCATTACTGCCGAATCCATTATATTAATTCGTAAGATTGGGCTTTGACCCTGTTTTACGAACTGATATTTATAGTGAATTGAGCCATAGTTAGCGGATTACCTTGTTATCGTTTATGTTACCTTTATGATTACGCCTGTTACGTCTGTTATTTTGTACTTCAACTAATAGTCCTAATCAATGTTGGAGTAAAATTGTGTAGAACCGGCTCATGGATGGGGGTATAGGTTCTCAACAAAATGAATCTCAACTAACTTAACAATCATAAAAACTTGAGTAATTCATAACCTAGATTCATGAACTTTTGAAAGATGCAGTTGCGTTTCTCATCATGAATATCGTCATGGAAAAAACAATACGTTAAAATTACCACAAAAACACAAATGTAACGACGATATTTGGAGGAGCCTGAAGAGCATATACCGGAATAAAGTCGACTCGGTTGTGTGACATGGGTTTGGGTGTCCAACCTCACCTGAACCCTAACCACATCTCATTGATAAGTACCCCGAAGCCCATGTCACACGACCGAGTCGACTTTATTCCGGTATACGCTCTTCAGCGTCCCCAAATATATGTGTTCGTCATTTTGTTTCTTCTTTCGTTGCTACAAAATTGACTCTCTCTCTCTCTCTCTCTCTCTCTCTCTTTCACCCTTCGCTTCGAGGGTGTTCTTTGCGCCATTGCCGTGGATAGGATAAGATCAGTGCACCGCGCTTGCAGTATGGATCTTGATGAATCGCTTCCCCACCTCCCGCCTCCCCCTCCCCCTTCCCCCCCCCTCTCCCAGCTGACCTTTAGAGCGGCGTTCAAGAGTCGCGAGGAGGGAAAGGTAGTTAGTGTTTTCCTCGTTTTGGTCGGAAGAGTCCGCGAGGGGAGAATAAACGACTCGGCAATGTTCGGCTCTGATGGAGACCGGTGTACTTTTTGTTTTAGATGAACGATATGCTATTCCAAGACATGTCAGGCAATGTTGAAATAAAATTGACCCCCACTTTTATACACACTAGTTTATCGACACTCTCTTCTAACCAGTTAAAAATAGTTATGTATTCATCCGAATCGATTGTTCACCGCTTTGCAAACCAGGAAGTTTCCCACATATTAGACACAAGTGATAATATATAATGCCTTGCTTAGATTCTATTTGTAAATGTCCAATATGGCTGCCGATATTGGAACGAGCATATGTCGCTATCGGCTTCAGGAGTAACGTGTCTCGGTAAGGTATTATATATGTATGGTCTGACAGCAGATTGGCACTGGAACTGTCCGACTGTCCGACTGTCAGTGAAAGTGACAGTCTGTCCGCAGTGCAAGTGTCACAAGTAGACTTGCTGGAGACAGACAGGGCCTGTGACGACAGGTATAGACGGCGGAGTGGCAGATGGTAACTAGATGAAGCTAGCACCAAGATGCTGGTTATAAAGCACCACACATATGGTAATTCTTAGCGGCGTACTTCACTCAGCCGAGCAAATGCACTCGCTAAGGAATGCGCTCTGGAGTCATTCATGGAGAAGTTGACACTCTCGTTGAGTATAGTTCAGACTGCATCGGTGAGTTCTAGATACACTGCATGAATAGTCAGAGCACTCGTCTCAGCTCTCTCCTCGGATCTCTGACTCTTCTCTCTCTCTCTCTCTCTCTCTCTCTCTCTCTCTCTCTCTCTCTCTCTCTTGCTCTCTCTCTCTCTCTCTCTCTCTTGCTCTCTCTCTCTCTCTCTCTCTCTCTCTCTCTCTCTCTCTCTCTCTCTCTCTCTCTCTCTCTCTCTCTCTCTCTCTCTCTCTCTCTCTCTCTCTCTCTCTCTCTCTCTCTCTCTCTCTCTCTCTCTCTCTCTCTCTCTCTCTCTCTCTCTCTCTCTCTCTCTCTCTCTCTCTCTCTCTCTCTCTCTCTCTCTCTCTCTCTCTCTCTCTCTCTCTCTCTCTCTCTCTCTCTCTCTCTCTCTCTCTCAACCTCTCACTCACCATCGTTCTATATATTACCTTATACCGAGATATGTTACTCCTGCAGTCAATAGCGACATATGCTCGCTCCAATCTCGGCGACCATATTGGACATTTACGAATAGAATCTCAGCGAGGGATTCTATAATATCACTAATATATGTCCAATATGGCGGAAACTCTGAGCTCTGTGAAAATAAGTGTGATTTATTCACGGCTTTCTAGACTTGATAATAGATACCGAATGAAGTTGATCCTATATGAGTCAAGGTGTGTAGAGTTTCGATTATACTTCATGGCCCTATATAAACATATCGCTCATCTTGCTACGCATGTATTGCGTTGGCGTGATACATGGAGTCTGTTGTAGTGTTGGACATGTTCATTTACTCAGTTGTCAGGAGCTGGAGTGGGCGGCATGCACCAGCGAGCACTGTTGCTCCCTGGGGAGGGAACCCGAGGGAACACGAGTGCGTGTCCAGACTCTAGTCTGCATGCGACGTCATAACACTGTTTTATCGACTGGACGTGTGTTTTATTATCGACAAACATGTCGAGCCTCACAGTTATCCGCTTGGTCGTATTTGAGTGGTTTTTGCCATAGATTATATGAAGCTGTAATAGCGTTTTGCAGACTGGAGGCCGACGTCTCTGGCTCAGTCGGTGGACGATATGAATTGGTATGAACTAGCAATAGGCTTCTGTCAAGTGACGTCACTCATTGTTGAAATTGACAGACGACAATGTCCACCAGTTGGAATTGACCAATCAGAATATTTGGTAGTCCACCAGTTCGTTGTATTGCTATGGTAACTGTTGTTTTTTGTCATTTGTTACTTGACAGAAGCCATATGTTGCATTCACGGTAATTTACGTGTACTGTTGTTTATTAAGGCGTCCCCCCAGTCTCTATAGAACAGAAAGTTCCGCCAGGGGGATTTCACAGATATAAATGATCATAAAACTTGAACAGTTCAAGATACAAAATCAACAAATACATCATAAGATGCAGACAATATTTGTTGAAAATGTTAATGAGTCAAATGTTATAATAACAAAGATGAAAACATCAGTTGTATGTAACAGTAACACTCGATATTTCCACCTCACAGCGTACCGTTACATACAAA
The DNA here is from genome assembly GCA_964007535.1 of Brachyptera risi. Lineage (NCBI taxonomy): Eukaryota > Metazoa > Arthropoda > Insecta > Plecoptera > Taeniopterygidae > Brachyptera > Brachyptera risi. Next base: position 47,011,509 of record OZ023331.1, on the reverse strand, counting down.
TAACACGTAACATGTTGTGAATGTTCATTATGGATCAACAGTATTTCATATGACACTTCTCTGAATGTTGTTAAGCAGTTTTACTACAATATGTTCAGACGGAAAGCCACTACGATCGTCTACATGTTGTGTTGACACTGAATATGTTACGCTGTGGGTGGGCTGCTTTCGATTGTTGGTTTACTGCAAGTTTGTGTTCACGATAGAACGATCCTACCTTGCCATCTTGGCTTTATAATTATGGAACAATATTTACTCTTGTTTCGATCCTGATGGATGAGTATTTGTATAAAAACCGTTTTCTAACAATTTTGTTTCTTTTCTGTTACAGGTAAGCGGTGTTCGATCTTTTTGCCATTCATTACTAAGTAAGTGTTCAACAATTGATATAATAATCAGAAGGGAAACGCCATATTGCAATGCATTCTTGGATGACATTCCCAAGAGGGTAGAAAATTTAACATTTCATTTATTCTTCAAAGTTTCGGTCAGTTTGGGCGTCAGTAAGAACAAATACCACTGGTAACCATGGCGATAACAACTGTAAACTATCAGTTGGAGCTACTCCTACGTTGATAATTTCGATCGAGGGGTGAACAACTAGTAAATTTGGTGTTCATATTATTTCATTTTTCAAGGGATTTCAGTAAGATTTCATGACAAGTGCTGTACACCAGATTTCAGGAGTTCATAACCACTCGAATCCGACACTAAGCCAGTCAGATTGGGTTGATTTAGTTAACAACAACAACAACAACAACGTCTGCACGTGATGACAAAGACCGATGGTCCTATAAATAGCGGCTGCCAACCATCAGAATACGGCTAACTGGCAGTTAGAGACGCGATTGTGCTCGTGGTCAGTGGCGTGACGCTCGCAGCTCGGCCGTGTAATGCGAAACAGCCGTCTCGTATACGTCACGTGGCTCCTCTCCAATCAGCTGCCATCCTCTTACAGCCCTGTCAAACATCGTACCAAGAGGCTGCGGACCGGAAGTAGGTCTAGATTCGTTCCAGTTTAGGATGTTTGTTTCGTTAGGTTAGGTTAGCTGTTGACTTTAAGTGCAAGAATTACCAACGTGCGAGTATAGCTCTAACTGGTTATTCTAAATTGTTATCACCATGGTTACACCGAGGGGTTAACAACTCCTGAAATCTGGTGTAGGCCCTACACTCGTTATGAAATCTGGTGTAGGCCCTACACTTGTTATGAAATCTGGTGTAGGCCCTACACTTGTTATGAAATCTGGTGTAGGCCCTACACTTGTTATGAAATCTGGTGTAGGCCCTACACTTGTTATGAAATCTGGTGTAGGCCCTACACTTGTTATGAAATCTGGTGTAGGCCCTACACTTGTTATGAAATCTGGTGTAGGCCCTACACTTGTTATGAAATCTGGTGTAGGCCCTACACTTGTTATGAAATCTGGTGTAGGCCCTACACTTGTTATGAAATCTGGTGTGGGCCCTACACTTGTTATGAAATCTGGTGTAGGCCCTGCACTTGTTATGAAATCTGGTGTAGGCCCTACACTTGTTATGAAATCTGGTGTAGGCCCTACACTTGTTATGAAATCTGGTGTAGGCCCTACACTTGTTATGAAATCTGGTGTAGGCCCTACACTTGTTATGAAATCTGGTGTAGGCCCTACACTTGTTATGAAATCTGGTGTAGGCCCTACACTTGTTATGAAATCTGGTGTGGGCCCTACACTTGTTATGAAATCTGGTGTGGGCCCTACACTTGTTATGAAATCTGGTGTAGGCCCTACACCTGTTATGAAATCTGGTGTAGGCCCTACACTTGTTATGAAATCTGGTGTGGGCCCTACACTTGTTATGAAATCTGGTGTGGGCCCTACACTTGTTATGAAATCTGGTGTAGGCCCTACACCTGTTATGAAATCTGGTGTAGGCCCTACACTTGTTATGAAATCTGGTGTAGGCCCTACACTCGTTATGAAATCTGGTGTAGGCCCTACACTTGTTATGAAATCTGGTGTGGGCCCTACACTTGTTATGAAATCTGGTGTAGGCCCTACACTTGTTATGAAATCTGGTGTAGGCCCTACACTTGTTATGAACTCTGGTGTAGGCCCTACACTTGTTATGAAATCTGGTGTGGGCCCTACACTCGTTATGAAATCTGGTGTAGGCCCTACACTTGTTATGAACTCTGGTGTAGGCCCTACACTTGTTATGAAATCTGGTGTGGGCCCTACACTTGTTATGAACTCTGGTGTAGGCCCTACACTTGTTATGAAATCTGGTGTAGGCCCTACACTCGTTATGAAATCTGGTGTAGGCCCTACACTTGTTATGAACTCTGGTGTAGGCCCTACACTTGTTATGAAATCTGGTGTGGGCCCTACACTTGTTATGAAATCTGGTGTAGGCCCTACACCTGTTATGAAATCTGGTGTAGGCCCTACACTTGTTATGAAATCTGGTGTAGGCCCTACACTCGTTATGAAATCTGGTGTAGGCCCTACACTTGTTATGAACTCTGGTGTAGGCCCTACACTTGTTATGAAATCTGGTGTAGGCCCTACACTTGTTATGAAATCTGGTGTGGGCCCTACACTCGTTATGAAATCTGGTGTAGGCCCTACACTTGTTATGAACTCTGGTGTAGGCCCTACACTTGTTATGAAATCTGGTGTGGGCCCTACACTTGTTATGAAATCTGGTGTAGGCCCTACACTTGTTATGAAATCTGGTGTAGGCCCTACACTTGTTATGAAATCTGCTGTAGGCCCTACACTTGTTATGAAATCTGGTGTGGGCCCTACACTTGTTATGAAATCTGGTGTAGGCCCTACACTTGTTATGAAATCTGGTGTGGGCCCTACACTTGTTATGAAATCTGGTGTGGGCCCTACACTTGTTATGAAATCTGGTGTGGGCCCTACACTTGTTATGAAATCTGGTGTAGGCCCTACACTTGTTATGAAATCTGGTGTAGGCCCTACACTTGTTATGAAATCTGGTGTAGGCCCTACACTTGTTATGAAATCTGGTGCAGGCCCTACACTTGTTATGAAATCTTCATGAAATCTGAAATCAGGTGCATATACACCGAATTTACTATAGTTGCTTACCTCTCGGGTTACCCCTGCTTTCTGTTTTCACCAACTCTCAGGTAAAGGCTATCTGGGCTTGGTGATATAAGGCCCGGTATTACCAAGTCCAGTTAGCCTTTAAATCTGACAGTTCAAAGCTGTTATCACCATGGTTACCTGTGGTATTTGTTTCCACCAACTGTCAGATAAATGCTAACTGGACTCGGTAATACCGGGCGCAAGACTGGTAGATTGGGTTTATTTATATGTTATAACAACAACAACAACAACAACAACAATGTCCGCATGTGACGACATAGACCGATCACGACGTAGTGACTCTATACCAACAGACTTCATAATAATAATAAAAAGAAGGTCTATACTGACTCCCTACTATAGTAACATGGACGGTATTTGTGGTTTCTAGCGGTTAGTTCAGAGCCAGAGTGCCTGTCGCGATTTTGCGGATTCCCTTGTGAACTAGATGTAGATTAGAGTGGCCACGGTACCGGTGGCATTGTTTAGATTGTTGATCGTGTCAAGTTCGATATAAAAGCGATAGTTGCGCTACGAGCAATCGGGACCTGGACTCAGATTCTCACCCCGGAAATACTCTGCTTTGAAGATGCGAGTCGGTGTACATCATCTTATATTAGGAAACAGTATGTTGGTATAGTCTGTCTCACCACTCTAGTCTATAGCCTAACTGTTGCTATCTCATCTATCAGCTTAAATGCCGAATAGGTGAACATGTCAATCATAACTTCAACAGTAACAAAGGAATTCTTCTCACGTGCATTTTGAGGACAAGTTTGAGTTGTGGTGCAACGTTGCTACATCGCTTCAGAAATCTTATTGAAGACGATACTATGTATTGTAACTAGGCAAACGCGTTATGTGTTTCCGCGTTGATGGATGAGCTGGAACATATCAACTTATCTTTGGATTGGTTATTATATATATATACACCTTGAGATCCAAACCATTACATCACTGCCATCTTATTTTCCATTAATAATTTATATAATAATAAAGAAGGCTTTGTTTCAATCGTTTACAGTCAAGTGGTGACACTTGTTGCTTTGATTTAATAGGTATCTTAATAGCTTTGAATAATTGACACAAATAACATTATATATTTTTTTACATCGAAACGGCTGATCCGATTTGAGTAAAAGTTCGGAATAATGTGTATCATTATCAGATTGAAGTTCTCTGAGAATTTGAATCCTCTCAGATGAAATATTTTTCACGAATGTTTTCCTCTGGCTTATTCTAATGGGATTTTTGAAAACTTTGGAATGAGTTTTCTTAGAAGTTGTCCAACCGATCGTGCCTCAAAACTATACAGCATCAAGTCAGATAGGGGTTCATGTGTGTGCCAAGTTTCAACTGATTTTGAATTTTTGTCTGACCTGTAGAGCGCGAACAAAAAAAAAAAAAACAAAAAAAAAAAAACAGGCACTTTTTTTTCGGTATAGTGTAATTGAGTCTTCGCTTCGCTCATCCAATTAAGTGGTCTTTCAATATAATTTGAGTAAAATGCAACACTGTATGAATCCAATGAAGTCTGTAGAGATGATTGACATTTGTATATACCTACCTATTAGCAGGACAATAGATGAGCAAACTACAAAGATCTCCGACACTTTCTGTAGAGTGGTGAGACAAGACTATATCACCACATCGGTCCGATGAATAAAGCGGCTGCCATTTTATATACACAAATAGACGAGATTTATTTCAATCATCGAGTAATTGTGTTTGCTGTTGACCCCGAGGAAATCTAGTTTCTCCTCGTCAGCCCGTATATCTTTGATCTGACAGCTGAGTTGACCCGCGTATAGTTAGACACTGTGTGTACAACTTCATTAGTGGCAGCTGATTCGTGCGCCTCTGGTACCAGTATGTGTGCGGTGCTTCACGCCTGCGTGACGTCACCGCTCTGATGGGGGTCGTGCGCGCGCACAATCCTTTGTCGGCATGTAGGCCTAGTCCTGGAACACATTGGGGGAGCGAGGGGGATGAATTAACCCTGAACAGTATCTTGGATGGTTGAATTTTTAGTTATTGTTCATCTGGGTGTGTACAACCATAGATCATATATAAATATACTATATGGTAACACACTGAATCGTCATTCGGGAGACCGGGGTTCGATTCCCGTCATGGTCGACCATCCCAACAGGGTTTTTCGTGGTTTCCCTCTGTCGTTCAGGTTGTTACTGGGATGGTTCCTTAACAACAGGCCACGACCGACTCCTCCCCGCTATCCAAAAACACCTAACAAAATAACCTTTCACCTCATCATCTCATCATCTCATTCATCATCGACCGACGCCAATAGATCGTATAGCCATCAGTATAGTGCGTCGTTAAAACCCAATATATATAAAAAAATATGTATACTATAAACTATAAAGGGTCATTCCATGTCAAATCAATAAGGCCATTTCCTTCCATTGGATCATCTTCAATTTTAATGAAACTTTTTTAATTCTATGTAGACTTGAGAAAGAAAAAACAGGCTTCTACGTCGCACTTTCTACGAAAGTTGAAAAATTTAGTACCCCGCGGAGCGTAGCCAAATTTGGTATTTTGTGCGGGCCGTAACTCGAAAACTGATCATGCTAGAAACACAAAATTTTCAACGATTATTCTAGATGCAAGTCTACATAGATTCATCAAGTTTCATCAAAATCGAAGATGTACACGTCAATTTTGCTATTCGGCTGATTTGATATGATGAATGACCCTATACCAAGGCAGTTCTACACACAATAGAAAGTAGACAGTCTAGTAGTTTCTTCATTTTATTCTGTACCAAGACAGCTTATGACATAAGGAAAATAAATTTCTTCAGTTAGTTTCACTTTCCCGTCGCTACTCGAGCTAGCGCTAGTAGTACAGAGCAGTCTCGACCAACCAATGATATTGCGATCAACATACTAGCGCTCGAGCAGCGAGTTACGGCTGGAAAGTCACACTAACTGCAGAGGTAAGGGCGAGGAGACAGGAAATTCATTCTCGTTCTCTAACATAAGCTTGAACTGTTTCGATAGTATTCCTGTCTCTTAGGTCGGGAAAAAAAGATACAGGAATAAAAGAGGGATGATCCACCTATCTCTACGGTAGATACCATGTGGAGGAAGGGGGGGGGGGGTAGACAGACACGCATGCGTGAGGGGTAAAACCACCTCCGCGTGTCTTGAGTCACCCCCCCTGCCCCCCCCCCACTCCTAATTTATAGCACATTATTTGGCAGGAAATCCTAGAATAGTTTCATAATTCAAAACTTCCACGCTATATTTCGGTGTTCTGGGTTCGGGGGGGGGGGGGCGTCACGGAGTGTGAGGGGTGGGTGTGCAGAGGGTGGAGAGGGGATGGGGGGGGGTTCTTGTACCACGTCACGAGACCGCGATAATTATACATGAACGAGCATATTTCTGAAGTGCCACTTTAACAACAACAAAAAAACGCGGAGAAACGACTTCGTTGTGGGAATAGTTTTTGTCGTGATTATTTCTAACTCGATACAGTTGGCAGCATAATTGTGAGATGAAGATGAAGGCTCGAATCGCCCGCGCGTTAGTGGTGTGAGATAGGGGAGACGGTCGCTCGGTACCTTCGTGGATACAAGTCTATTTATGTGTTTTTTATGGTTTGGAAATGTATTAGAAAAGTAGAGAAGTATCGTTAATATAATAGAATATAGAACTCGTTTTTCGTGAAGAGATGGAGACGATAAAAACGTTCTGGTGATCTATATTTAAATTTTAAATCAACAATGGCGGCAATAAGAAGTCTTTTCCATATTTACATTGTTACACAAATCTGAATATAGAGCCCACTGCATACAAATGTCAACAGAGAGAAGTTGACGGATTTCATTGTTGTCGATGTCTTCTCTTCTCACGGGTATATATAATTTTTTTTTCGTTTCCTCTTTCCTATTTCATTTGAACGTAATAGATTTGAACAAGATGATTTCAATGAATGTGAACTTCTTGAAGATTAAGATCTAAGGAAAACTTTCTATTATTATATAAATGTATAGCTTATAAGCGGATTCAAGAGGTTATAAGATGTCACCTGTGTGGCTGTCACTGTCAGTCAAGGCTGGATGGCTGCTTCATTTTATTCATACATACATTTTTGTTTGTTAACATCGTAATCTTGATGTACAATCATTTTCTCACAAGTAATGCCAAGGATGAGTTAGTATGAGTCCACGGGAGCCGATTGAGTGTAATATCAGTTTTTTTTGTGATAACTTTTGAACGGTATGAGATATCCAAATTCTAATAAGCGTGAAACATAGATAATTATAATAGCTTCAAGATGATATAAGTTATATAACTATTTTAGTCATGTCGCATAACTGTCAAGCGTATACAGCTAGAAAATGTGTTTTTATATCACACACAAAAAACGAATATTTCGCTAAATCGACTCCCATGGACTTTTGAAGCTGCAGTTATAGCTGTAGGCCTACTTTGTTGCACATTGTTTTAATTTCTTTTTTCATCATTGTAAACTTGACATGAGGCCATTGTTGGTAAAGAAGGCAAATGATGGATGTTTAGGATCGTTTGAACGGGGCACCACAAGGGTGATTTTACCATTGTTGTAATGAGTAGACAAAAAAGTCCCAAAATCGTTTCTCGTAAATTGTAAACCGGTTTCTCCACAGTAAGTTCGGACGGAAAGTCACTGCGATCGTTTATATTGTGTATTGACACTTGAAATGTTATGCTGTGGGTGAGTTTCCCTTTGAACAAATAATGGCTTCTGGCACGTAACAAATGACAAACAACAGTTACCATAGCAATACAGCGAACTAGTGGACTACCAAACATTCTGAGTGGTCAATTCCAACTGGTGCACATTGTTGTCCGTCTCTTTCAACAATGGATGACGTCACTTGCCAGAAACCTATAGTTTTTCTAGTTGCTATGGTTACCACGTTGGGCCATCTCTCTGCAACCGTCTGTCACTGTATTCTCGGCCTGGGATCGTTGCGTATATGCGTCGCCGCCTCCGCACCAGAAATACCGCAGCGCGTATTTCCGGAGGTATTGCGTCTAGCGCGCGGTGACAGCGACTAACAAGAAGGGGGTAGTTTTTTACACTCGTCTCCTCTGCTCTGCCAACACTCTCACCCATGCATGCGTCCTGCATTGCATTTCCACATGTCGTCACTCGCGTTGCATTGCAAGCATGCGCGTACAGGAGGTAGAGCTGGCTGGTCTTTTTGTGTCTCTTTTCAACGGTGATTTATTTTATATTTTTTGCATCTACATTGATATCATTCGAAAAAAAAAATATTTCTGTACGAAGGGCAGTTTTTATTTTATTATAACAGTTAAAACCCCACTGTGTTGAGCCTTTATGGGGCTTTGTGGAAATAACAAGGGGATGTCGTATGTGTAATCTATGTGTATAATTATTAAATATATATATATATATATATATATATATATATATATATATATATATATATATATATATATATATATATATATATATATATATACATATATATGTAAGTATATATAAAGAAAAAAATGGTTATCATCATTAGAAACACAAGAAATGTGAAGAGTGAATGTCAATTGAATTTTTTCAAATATATAGGCTTATCATAATTATGATTGTTTTTTGTCTACTAAAGCTTATATCGAAATTGTCAATCAATAGTTTTATTTCTCAGTGTATTTATAATTATTTTTGATTTTCAACATATTAAATAAACACATTTTTCATATATCGGAACTATTCCATTTGTGCAACAACAACAACATCCAGCGTCTTATAGGTGGTGCCACGACTCTGGCGAGCGGCTGCCCGCATGACAATAGGCGTGTGCTCGCAGCTCGAAGACTCCGGAAGCGATCTCCAGGCCCGCCAACATCGCAACACTCCCTCTGTTATGACGCTAACGCGTTGTGGCGTCGTTATACAATCAGCCAGGCGGTTGGTGCAATTGAAGTAATTGCCGCGTACTTCACTCGGCTAGTTGGCAATGATATACTGCTGACTGCTTATACAAGTACAGTGGCGGGCACATACAATGGCTTAATCCGAACAGGGTTTATCGTGGTTTCCCTCTGTCGTTCAGGTCAATACCGGGATGGTTCCTTAACAACAGGACACGACCGACTCCTTCCCACTATTCAAAGATTCACCTAATAAAATAACCTCTCATCTCATCATCTCATATATCATCCACCGACTCCAATAGATCGTAGTCATCAGTACACTGCGTCGTTGAACCCAATATGAATAATTTATATATTGGGTTTTACGACGCAGTGTACGTCGTGCACTGACTGTATTGACTGCGATCTATTGGCGTCGCTGAATGATATATGAGATGATGGAATGATGATATGAAAGGCTATTTTATTAGGTGTTTTTGGATGGTGGGAAGGAGTCGTTCGATCCTAACAGGGGTTTTCGTGGTTTCCCTCTGTCGTTCAGGTCAATACTGGAATGGTTACTTAACAACAGGCCACGACCGATTCCTTCCCACTATCCATAAACACATAATAAAATAACCTCTCATCTCAGTATCCCATCATCTCATATATCATTCACCGACGCCAATAGATCGTATAGTCATCAGTACAGTACGTCGTTGAACCCAATATGAATAATAAGTAGAATAATTTAATTAAATTGGCTCCCCAGTCTGTATAGGGGTAAGAGTTCCCGCCATGCAGGGTGTTTTTACAGATATTAGTGAGCATCACAAGATATAAGATACAAGATACAAGATACAAATTTAACGAATACATCGTAATATTGGTCAAAATTCGTAATGAGTCAGATTTTGTAATAATAAAGATGGAAAGATCATGTGTGTGTGTAACAGTAACATTCGATATTTATGCCGTTGATTTATACCACATTACAATTTGAAATGGTTATTCAGGAAAAAATTGGGAATTTAAAAATTGAAAAATTTAAAAAATGCAAATTGGGCTCATTTATATTTATTTGAATTATATATAACAAAATACAAAAAATTAAAAATAATGAATATATAAAATTAAATTAAAAATAAAAATAAATAATAAATAAAATGAATAAATAATAAAATAAATAAATAATAAAATAATTATATAATTAAATAGAGAAAATAGGATAAGTATAATATGACAAACTTTACGAAGAACTAAGGCAATACGGGAGCTGTCTTGCACCACATTAAGAATTAAAATGGTTATTCAGGGTAGAATGAAAAATGAAAAAATAAAAAAGGCAAATTGGGCCTATTTATATACCGGTATTTAAAACAATATTATAATTAAATAGAGAAAATAGCTAGGATAAGTATATTATTATAAGCTATACGAAGAACTAAGGCAATACAGGAGCTCTGTACCCAGCCCTACAGAGCGGTATTTCAAGCTAGGAGGGGTAGAAACCCTAAAAACAGATGACCCCCCCCCCCCTAGAACAGACCGCCCTATTCGTGCACCGCGTCACAATGCATCCGAAGAATGCCGAGTGGATACATTCTTCAATCAGCCATTGTCGCAGCTCGCCCCACGAATCAACAAACACCGTGAGCCTAGCCACGACAATAGACTTCATCCCCTAACTCCAACACCACCCCTCTGTGTTGCCCTGCAATCACGCTTATTGCACGTCGCACTTGGCGGCACGCAAATTAGATATTTCGCATTTATATATATATATATATATATATATATATATATATATATATATATATATATATATATATATATATATATATATATATAAATATATATATATGTATATATATATATATATATGTGTATATATATATATATATATATATATATATATATATATATATATATATATATATATATATATATATCTATATATATATATATATATATATATATATATATATATATATATATATATATATATATATATATATATATATATATATATATATATATATATTCTTTTATATCGGGTTTAACGACGCACTGTACTGATGACCGCGGTCTATTGGCGTCGGAGAATGATATATGAGATGAAGGGATGAAAGTCTATTTTATTAGGTGTTTTTGGCTAGTGGGAAGGAGTCGTTCGATCCTGACAGGGGCTTTTCGTGGTTTCCCTCTGTCGTTCAGGTCAATACTGGGAAGGTTCCTTAACAACAGGCCACGACCGACTCCTTCCCACCATCCAAAGCACCTAATAAAATAATCTTTCATCTCATCATGCCATCATCTCATTCATCATCCACCGACGCCAATAGATCGTAGCCATCAGTATAGTGCGTCGTAAAACCGAATATGAATAAATGAATAGAAACTATATACTGTAATATGAACGAGTTGTAAGTGCATCAGTTGCGCCATGCAGTGTGACGTATTGCTGTACTCGAGGCTTGAAGCAATCACACGTGACGTCAAGCCGAGTGTCTGACATTCAAGTCCTGCCAGAGTAATGTGAGAAGAGAACGGAGCAATGAAACTCCCACACAGAGCCGTGGGAAGCCGTGGATACAGACACGGCGACACGTGTGGCTCGAACCCGGCACCTCCACGCGGCTAACAGCCTTGTGTGGCTCGAACCTGGCACCTCCACGCGGCTAACAGCCTCGTGAGGCTTGAACCTGGCACCTCTACCCGGCTAACAGCCTCGTGAGGCTCGAACCTGGCACCTCTACCCGGCTAACAGCCTCGTGTGGCCTGAATCTGGCACTTCCACCCGGCTACCAGCCTTGTGTGGCCTGAACCTGGCACCTCTACCCGGCTAACTTTCTTGTGTGACAAGAACCCGGCACGTCCACACGGCTAACAGCCTCGTGTGGCCTGAACCCGGCACGTCCACCCAGCTAACAGCATGGTCGTGTAACGCATGCCAGCAACTGAGACGGCTAGATATAGCTGGCTAATCCAGGAGACCCGGGGTTCGATTCCCGACTGGTTTGAACATGTTTTTAAAGTTCTGTCCGTGAAGTGAAAACCGGAATGATTCCCTACTATCTGGCCACGACCGCTTCCTTCCCACGTCAGCCCGATACTATAGTACTTCCGGCTCACGTGATATAATTCACAGATCAGCGAACATATTTCTTGAAGAATACGTTTCTTTCTCTCTCTCTCTCTCTCTCTCTCTCTCTCTCTTTCTCTTTCTCTCTCTCTCTCTCTCTCTCTCTTTCTCTATCTCTCTCTCTCTCTCTCTCTCTCTCTCTCTTGCTGTCATGAATGACCACAAATTCAAGCCCAACAAATCCGGGATCATTTCTCGCACGATAACCAACGTGATTACAGACGAGAACAACAACAAACCGTGTGAAATCAGCACAAAAAAAAAACGCCTACAATGCGAGTTGAGGTAGAAATTACCTCTCGAAGGTTCGATTTTTGCGGATAATTCTGCAAGACGAATCTCTAAGTATATATACGATGATTGGTCGACTATCGCGAAATGCTTCGAATCGAATTGTCTTCAAGCTGATATCGCACTGATTGCTGTCGAGTCGATGTATCGAACTGTCGCCTGGTCGATTATCGAACAATCGATAGTCACGTTGACTAATCGCGTCTTGTCCGAGAGATAATTCAACCGTGTTGTGAAGAGAAACAGTCCGGTATTCATACGATGTTTTTAGACGAGCTTTAGCGAGGATTCAATTTGACATACTGAAAAGAATTGGTATTCGTTTTTATGTTTTTTTTTATGTTTTTTTGTCGGTTCTCCACAGGTCAAACGGCTACAGCTATCAACTTCAAACTTTTTTCCATCATGGTTCCTCATCTAACTCAGATCTGTATAGTTTTGTGGCAATATCGGATGTTAACTTATTTTTATGAGTTTTAGAAATTTCAAAAATACCCATCAGAATAACACGTCGGAAAAAAAGAGAAAATATTTTCATTTAAAAAAAAAAAAAAAAAAATTTGCGTGAAGTTGAGTTACATTATGATACACATTTCTGAAAACGTTCAGCTTGATCGGGTGAGCCATTTCGAAGAAAAACCATAAAATGTGCTAAATTGGTACCACTCAAAGCAGTTTTTACCCATTTCCAACTTGAATGTCACCCAATTGGCGAATGTAGGCAAAAGTTTGGTCATAAAAGTCGACATACGATTACTATCCGCTCGTCTAACAACGCATGTATGGCGTTTTCCTAGTAGACAAGAATGCGAGCAAAAAACGTCAGCATAGATTGACTAACACGCGAAGAAAGCAGACTGTCTACGAGGTAACATGTGAATCATGCCACGTAGTCATTGTTCCCCAATTGAGGCTATGGATGAAAGGTAGGATCGTTCGGACGGGGTACCACAAGGGCGATCTTATACCACCCTAGGGAATAATTCAAAATTATTAATTTTAATGTTTTCATTTTTTTCCTCAACATCGAGACTTTGATATGAACCAACATGAACATCTGACCGGGGTTCGAGTCCCGCCATGGTCGACCATCCTGACATCGTGGTTTCCCTCTGTCGTTCAGGTCAATACTTTTTTTTTTTTTTTTTAATAACATCGAAACTTGATACAAAATCATTGTTCCCCAATTAAGGCTATGGATGAAAGATAGGATCGTTTGGACGGGGCACCACAAGGGCGATCTTACCACCCCATTTTGATACTGGGATGGTTCCTTAATAACAGGCCACGACCGACTCCTCCCCACTATTCAAAAACACCAAATAAAGTAACCTTTCATCTCATCATCCCTTCATCTCATATATCATTCACCGACGCCAATAAATCGTAGTCATCAGTAGAGAGCATCGTTTAATCCAATATAAATTTAAAATGTAGAAATGTTCACTGATGAAGAGCGCGTTGATTGAAAGCGTTTGTGTGTGGGTCGAGTGTTCCTATCTGCCTACCGCTCCACTTGATTGGCCACTCGAGCGTCTTGAAGACGCCAGTTCGAGTCCCGGTCGAGATAAGGACAAGATTAATGGCTTGTTTTCCTCTATTATATATATATATAGGGCAATAGCACGCGCGTGCTATGTGTATATATTTACTATACATATCGCGAGAGATACTATCAAGCAGAAAATAACAGCAGATTGTACATTTGTCCAGTTTATTCAGAGCGAATAGCTGCAGCAGAGTCGATAAAGTAGATTGTAGAACTGTTTTATCGACTCTGGTTGAAGCTTGTTCAGGGCTGTCCAGATGATGAGAAAGTTGAAACTGCTTAAAATGTCACGTTTAGTTAGTTATTCCAAGACATTTTTACTGATTGATAATTGTTTGCTTAACAACCCCACCAACACCTATAGGTTATTTGGGGGTACGAATGTGATAAAAAAAATCATACACCAAGTCTTATAGATAAATTATCTAAAACACAAAAGATTTATAATAAACAAATCAAGTAGCTCAATGAAACAACTGACAATTGACAAACTCTTGAGCATAAAGCGTCTTTTTGTATATATAAATCATATTAAAACCTTAGCTGCATGTTGACCATGTAGGCCTATAGTTGATTTCTAGAAATGTCAATTTGAATCTCTTGACAAAACTGATGGATGCCAAACACAAATCAGCCAAACAAGAACAATAAAAGCAGTGATTGTCTGTCTCAGCTCTACAGATACGTGGCGACATAAGCAAACAGTCCGTCTGATCATCCCCTCAAGGTCCGACCGACGCACGCACGCTATTGGTTAACTCAGGGACGCCGAGCGCCGCGACGCCCTGACCCACCCCTAACTCTCTCTCTATCTCTCTCTCTCTCTCTCTCTCTCTCTCTCTCTCTCTCTCTCTCTCTCTCTCTCTCTCTCTCTCCGTGCCGCGCGCGGACAGGGGCTTAATAAATCTAAGGGCAGGATAGTCCCTTGCATGCCACCCGCTATACACAATACTATATACATTTCCAGCGTTTCATGGTGTAAAAATACGTTCTAAAAACAGACCAATTTTTACTTCAAAAATCATTATTTTAAACCATTATTTTTCTATATTTGATCCACAGTCAAGCTCTTTAGGGCTTTGTGGACATCACGTGATTGTTTATTCATTTATGTGTATAATCTGTGTTATTTTGTTGAATAATAAAGAGAAAAAATCAAAATCACGAAGTACCACTGTCAGTATGATTGACCATGGCGGGAATCGAACCACCCCGGTCTCCTGAATGACGGATCAGTGCATTAACCACTCGACCGCACGTCTCAATGCAGCACGTTTCTCTTCAATTACAGAAGATTCTATCCTAACAGTTGGTAGACCAACTTGATCTCTCGTGGAAGCAAGTGTATAGCTATAGCTGTCGATGTGTAGGTTAGTAGTCGACTGGGAGGGTGACTGATTGTTGTGATGGGTAATTAGGCCGACAACGTGGTCTAGTGTGGGGTGGTCTCCGGTCTCCGGTCCGTCGCCATGACGACGACCGTCGCCCACCCCTCGGTGTCACCGTGTGTACGCGTGGCGGCGATACCGGCAGCTCTGCCCCCGACTGCCGCCGCCGCCCGTACCGCCGCCGCCGCCGGTCAGTCTGCCGCGTGATCGATCTCCTCCCCCGCTAGCGAGACATTTTCTGCAAGGTTTTCAAATGGGACTATATAGGAAACAATAGTTGAATATCACAACATTCTGTTAATTTTGTTTTGGTGGTCAAATTAGAAAAGAATGAATTTTTATCAGAACCCTGCGCTCGAGACAACAGTTAGTAGTTATTTTGTCAAAAACAAAAAGTGACAGCGTCGCGAGTCGAATCATGGACCCCGAGCATGTGAAGAAGCACCGCTACGAACAATAACACCAATGCTACTATATTATATCCCAGCACGGGTCGGTAACTGAGCTATGACGTCACAAACCTTGGCGTTCTCATGGGTCACTTTTAGTCTTATTCAAGAACCTACTCGCAGAAAAATTCTTGCTCCCCCCCTCCTCCCCCCTTTCTCCGCTGAGAGGACACCCCTGATGTTCACAAAAAAAGTCTTCCACCAACTGAATATGCCTACTTGTAAAAGCTTCGGTGTTTGTGAAGAAACTAAATTTTTTAAAAATGCTTTTGAAAGATTTAGTTGTGTTTCTAATCGAGAATCTCTTCCAGAAAATTCCTTGACCTTGAAAATATCACAGCTATACGGATATAAGAGAGATCTGTGTGTGATATGTTGGTAGACGTCCTCGACTCATGTTATCGTCTATTTTCTCTGTTCGCCATTGCGACGCTCCGCTGTTGTGTGCAAGGTGCAACCAGAGCGGGCTTCATGCGCATGACGGCGTCCGTGACGGTCAGACTCGTACACTGCAGGCCGGTAACGGTTTTATAGACGTTTTCGCGTCAAAAGTATGAGGGTCTGATAATGATATCGTCAGCATTGTATTATTTTCTATTTTCATGTCATAATCATTTGCTTTTATTCAGAACTGATTATGTATGTTTATATGTGTCAGTTCGTATAAGGTTATGTAGAAGATCATTCTGTACTGCGTACTTCCTTAAACACTGAACAGTGAACTTATAAAAAACAAATTTACCCAGATTATACTATTTAATCAAGAACTTGGTATTATATTATAATTATATTTGTAATTTTGTCTCTATTATAAATGTATATGTAATTTTGTCTCTATATGTTATTGTAATTTGTCAGTATTTTTGGAATAAAACTTTTTTGAATTTGAAAATTGAAAATTTGAATCTCATCTCCTGCTTGTGGTAAGGAAGCAAATTAAGCAAATTGTATTGAATGCATTTCAACCACTGTTGTATAGGCCTACTACATGGATATATGTGCCCAATTTGGACAAATATCAAATGAATAAATGAACTGTATTGCATTGAAGTAGTCACAAAACAAAATTGCATCCGGAAATTCACTGCGATCGTTTATACGTGACGTCGATACTGAAAATGTTCCCCAGTGGGTGGGTCCCCGTTAAGGGTCGGTTATAGTAGTCGGCACCGCGTGATTTCAGCCGTCATTAATCAATGATTATACCAGCAGTTAGAACTATTCCCAAGGATTTGTGTGACAAAGTGTCGTTAACCGGGCAGTTAACCCAGTTCTGCCATCTCGCCTCGGTGCACAACCCGCTACTACACCGGGGTATTGATTTATTCAGTGGTGTAAGGCCATCGCTAGGTGTTATACAGCTCAATTAGACACATTACTATTTTATTGTAGTTCGTAAACCAGTGTATATGACCGTATAGCTTGTAATCTGTTTAGTGAACAGACCTTTTTACTCTGTGGAAGTTCGATTCAAGCTGTACAACCGAGGTCTCAAGTTGGGATCAATATTGGTCCCAACTCAGTAAAATGGTCCTAACTTGAGACCAATATTGGTCGTAACTCAGTAAAATGGTCCTAACTCAAGACCAATATTGGTCCCAACTCAGTAAAATGGTCCTAACTTGAGACCAATATTGGTCGTAACTCAGTAAAATGGTCCTAACTCAAGACCATTATTGGTCGTAACTCAGTAAAATGGTCCCAACTCAAGACCATTATTAGTCGTAACTCAGTAAAATGGTCCTAACTCAAGACCATTATTGGTCGTAACTCAGTAAAATGGTCCTAACTCAAGACCAATATTGGTCGTAACTCAGTAAAATGGTCCCAACTCGAGACCAATATTGGTCGTAACTCAGTAAAATGGTCCTAACTCAGTAAAATGGTCCTAACTCAAGACCATTATTGGTCGTAACTCAGTAAAATGGTCCTAACTCAAGACCATTATTGGTCGGAACTCAGTAAAATGGTCCTAACTCAAGACCAATATTGGTCGTAACTCAGTAAAATGGTCCTAACTCAAGACCAATATTGGTCGTAACTCAGTAAAATGGTCCCAACTCGAGACCAATATTGGTCGTAACTCAGTAAAATGGTCCTAACTCAAGACCAATATTGGTCCCAACTCAGTAAAATGGTCCCAACTCAAGACCAATATTGGTCGTAACTCAGTAAAATGGTCCTAACTCAAGACCAATATTGGTCGTAACTCAGTAAAATGGTCCTAACTCAAGACCAATATTAGTTTTTAACTCACTAAAATCCCAAGGATTTTAGTACCTTGCTATATGAGGTATGCTATATGAGGTAAAAATCGATGACCGAAATATCGAGTGTTACTGTTACATTCAAATTATACTGATCTTTCCATCAAGTTGTTACTATGAAATCGACAAAATATTGTCTGCATCTTGTGATGTTTTTATTTAATGTTGTATCTTCCACTTTTCAAGTTGTGTGCTCAGTTATGTCTGTGTGAAATCACCCTGGCGGGTTTTTTACCCTATATGAAGGCTGAGAACACCTTAATCAAGCCTCAAGTGTCGGGTGGTAAGTCAGGAATCTCATTAAATACGGGTATTTGCATTCTTCTTCCCCTGCAATGCGGATATCCAGCACTCTACGTACTGTACGTGCACACAGCTGCGCAAACTGCATTATACAATTACAAACTTTATAGCAAAATAACTAACTTTGTAACAAAATAACAAACTTTGTAACAAAATAACCAACTTATCAAACCTAAGCCGTCGTCTCATTAGACTGGGGAATTATGTTATTTTTTTTTTTCAATAACATCGAAACTTGATACAAAATCATTGTTCCCCAATTAAGGCTTTGGATGAAAGATAGGATCGTTTGGACGGGGCACCACAAGGGGGATCTTACCACCCCATTTTTGATTATTTAAAACTAATTGTCTTCAACACCAGGACTGCGCTGTCTGTGACCATAATTTTTCGCCGTAGATAGAAGTCTTTCAGTATAAACACACGAATGTTGATATCTTCCACTTTGAACTGATTAGCAGACTCAATTAAATCGTGTGCAAGATAGGCTATAGGTTGTTCATTGAATGGCACATTTAGAAATATTCCAGTTGAATGATTGGATTTTGCGATATATATATATATATATATATATATATATATATATATATATATATATATAGTGATTGTTTAAGGCGTCCAAGTATCCTTAGGGTAAAAAGTTCCCGCCAGGGGGATTTCACGGATATGATTTATTATACAACTCGAACTGCGCAATTACAGAATCAACAAGAACATAATAAAATGTAGACAATATTTGTCGAAAATGCTAATGAGTCGAATGTTTTAATAATGTAGTTAGATCGCTTGTATGTAACGGTAACACTAGATATTTTTGCCTTCGATTTTTTTCTCATAGTGTACCGTTGCATACAAATAACAAGTAACATATTGTAACATTTGTTAAGGATCGACACTACGGTATTTTATAAGCTACTTCTCTGAATGGTGTATATAGCAGTTTCACTACAACATGTTCATCTGGAAAGTCATTGCGGTCGTTTATATGTTATGTTGACATTGAAGCTGTGGGTGGGTTCTCCTTAAGCCTATTGTTGATTTGTTTAACTCTGGTTAGCTGCCGTATTATTAAATCTGTTGAGGATATTATTCGTTTTTAGTTATAGTAAAACTAGTTTTAAAATGCGTGTTTGTAGAAGTAGCAGCCGGCCACGACGTTGCGTGTACGAAGTAGTGATACCAACCTGTTTTATCATAATATAAAGAAGGTGACCCAACTCACATACTGGTAACATGGAAGGCATTTGTGGTTTCTTGCGGTCATTTCAGAGCCAAAGGTCCCGATTGCCTGTCGCGTTTTAGCGGATTCCCCTGTGAACTAGATGTGGATAAGCGTGGCTGCGATACCGGTGGCATTGTTGAACGTAGGAAATATATAATTTTCGTAAAAAACAAATGCACAACTAAAAAAAAAAAAAAAATACAACTAAAAAATCAATAAAAATAATATACATATAATTATATTTATATTTTATTATAATTTATTGAATTTATAATTTTTAATTTATTAAATCAAACTATATACCTATAGTATATAATATACTATAAAAAAACAACTGCGAACATTATAATTCTACTGGGCCGTGTTTAGCATTGTTGAGCATTGTTAGTTTAAATAGTTGAATATAAAAGCAATAGTTGCGCTACAGGCAATCGGGACCCTGGACTCGGGAACTGACCCCTGAAATATTTCACTTTGAAGACCCGAGTTGGAGCACCTTCTCTATATTATGATAGAATAGGTTGGTATCCCTAGATCGTGATGCGTGCATAGCGTGCACGGTCCCGTCGGCTCGCAGCTTCATTAACACACTCTTTATGTGTGCGATAAAAATAGATTAAAAACAATAAACCAACAATAACATTTACCTGGCCGTGATGGCATCAAGAATATGGCTGTGGGTGACTAACAAATATCGACTTAATTTACCGAGACCGAACCAAGTATATAGAGGGCACATTTATACTAGGAAAACGCAGTATATGCATTGTGGGATGAGCGAGATATTTATATCGAATGTACTTGAAAGTTATATGCACACATTGGTTTTTCAATTACTGACTAAAACATGTTTGGTTTTTCGTCTCTTTGTCTGCCAGAATGGCGTGACAGACAAGGATAAAACATTGCCTAGCAAAAGGTGTAGCGACATCTCATTTCCACAAGAGTTGTGTATTTGTTTTGGGCGTGACTGCCATAAATATCATTATCTTGTAGAAGTACAGAATAAATAATGTGTTTCAATTACTTTCAAATGCACAGGAAAATTCATTAGTGACAATTTGATACAAAATTGAAGTCACTATATACGCGATTTTTTATTTTTTATTTTATTATTTTTTTTTTCCTATATATACGCGAATTTTCCACCCTCTGAACAATTTAAAAAATGGCGTCATCAAATCCCTTCTGCCTACATTTCTGCCTAATTTTGTCCTATATTTCCTCCGTTGCTCACAGTAAGCTCTGGAAACTGAAGCGATCGTCGGGCGTGGGTTCGAATCCCGCATAAGACATGGGTTTTTGCCAAAAAAAAACGTCTTTCCACTTATCATCATTTCATAGTTTCATAATCACCTGCTCATTCGTACCCCCGTATAACATGGCTGTTGGTGGGGTCCTTGAGCAAACAATAATCAATCAATTGACGACTCAAAATAGGCGTGGCTTCACTAGTCAGCCAGTTGGATCATATAATTTGTACTCATTTGAAGATACCCCAATCGGATATTTGAATTTGACTACAGTTCTAACAGCCCTGTTGATTGGATGGTATGATTTGTGACGTCATCGGGGCAGAGACTGCCAGTCATCAATTTTGGCATATATTTTGTTTTCAATATGATTTAATAGTTTTGAAGTCGGTGAAGTAGGAAGGTTTGCTTTATCGACTCTGTTATACAATTCTTCAGCCTATATTTATATACAATAAAATAAAAAAAGATCTATATATATGGTTATACAATTTATTTATTCACCATATTTTCATATCATTTATAAATCTATATTTATATATATTTATAGCAGTAGTAAAGCCATATTTGAAGTCGTTGAATTGTGGTCGGTTTTAGCTCGAGGTTGAACGGTCATTTCCCCTGATGATTGCACGTGTCAACATGCTGGCTGTGGCTGTGGGTGTTGATAGTATAGGTTCCCCGAATTATTTACCTCGACACTTTCAGATAAACGGTTCTTTCTCTTTGTTGACTTGAAATCGCCTTTTTTTCTGTCGTATCCATTCGTCGATAACCAGCCTACCACATGACGGCTCGCACTGGTAGCTCAGTGGTAACGTGCTTGCTTCGTGGTGGTGAGAATTTTTCTGCAAGGCGATTCTTCAAGAGGTGGAGAAAACTTCAGGTCCAAAAAGAATAGTTTCAAAATAGCTGACAGGGATCCCATAACTGTTGGGACCCACCTTTTTAATAATTTACCAACTATTTGTTTTATCTGTTTATAATCTGTTTTAATTGATGAGCGTAGCGAAGTCTCCATCCCACTCTTATAGGGCTTTGTCTGTGTGTTTTTTTTTTTTTTTTTTTTTTTTTTTTTTTTTTTTGTTTGTAAGCACTCCACAGGTCGCAAGGGTTGACTGATCAACATGAAACTTTTTGTGTACACGCAAACTCATCCAACTTAGAACTGTATAGTTTTTGGAATGAATCGGTCAGACCGATTTTGAGAAAAATCATCTCAAACTTTCTAAAAACCCCATAAGATTTGGCTGGGCAGAAAATGTTGGAAAATGAAACCTCTCCAAATGGGATGAAATTTTCTCTAAATGTGTAAACATGGATTTTACACATTATTACGATTTTTTAAGCAATTCTGATCAGTCGTTTTGAAGAAAAAAATAAAAATAACTGATAATATTCATCAAATATATCATACAAATTGTTACAGGATTAAGTTGTTGAGATTCACTGCTTTCTAGATTCAAGAGTTGACCAACAATGAAGTATTTTTTATATGCGTCAAGGTGTGTAGATTACCAGAGTCAATAAGGTTTCAAGATTAGAACTACTTTAACGACTTTTATAGCTTATTCAGATATCAAGGTGTGTAGAATACCAGAGTCGATAAAGTAGCAAGGGTAGAACTACTTCAACGACTTTTATACCTTATTAGGATATCTCGCTCATCTTACAACGCATATTTCGCGTTTGACTAGTAAATAAAATAAATCACATATCGTTTCGATTTGTTTTGTTCATCTAGAAATATATTTATAGATATATGAAGAAGTTTATTTTTTATTTGAGCGAATCTGGCGATAGATTTGCCATTGAATGAATGTGTGTAAACAGATCTGGTCGTTTGTGCGCAGCATCTGTTGCACATGTGGCTGACATTCCGCCAATCGGATCCTTCATCTCGCAACAAGGCTCTGGTTTATTATTATTCTTTCGACTAACGGCCATCTAATACAAATGTTCACTGTGTAGTATATTTCACTAACTTGTGTTTAACTATCAGTAGTAATGATAGACCCGAGTATACCAATGTATAGGCATATCGTTATTATTACTAGGAAAACGCCATATACGTGTTGTTAGACGAGTGGATAGTAATAGTATGTCGATTGTTTTGTCAAACTTTTGCCTACATTCGCCAATTGGGTGACATTCAAGTTATAAATGGGTAAAAACTGTTTCGAGTGGTACCAATTTAGCACATTTTATGTTTTTTCTTCAAAATGGCTGACCCGATTAAGCTGAGAATTTCCAGAAATGTGTATCAGAATGTAATTCAACTTTACACAAAATTTCATCTTTTTCGAAAATAATTTTTTTTTTTCGTTGTGTTATTCTAACGGGTATTTTCGAAATTTCGAAAATTCATAAAAAAAAGTTACCATCCGATAATGCCACAAAACTATACAGATCTAAGTTAGATGAGGAACCATGATGAAAAAAGTGTGAAGTTGATAGCTATAGCCGTATGACCTGTGGAGAACCGACAAAGAAAAAAAAACGAACACCAATTTTTTTCAGTATGTCAAATTGAATCCTCGCTAAAGGTCGTCTAAAAATGAACGTAAAAAGAATAAAAATGAAATGAACTGGAAAAATGAAAATAAAAATAGAGAATAATAATGAAAATTCATCTTTAAATTTGTTTCTCAAGGTCAACTAATCGGCTCAAAGTGACCTAGATGTCGACGCGCCGTAAAACCCAAATATTAATTATTTCATTGAATTAGTTATCATCAGTTGGTATACAACCGCCTCTTATTTATTTAAAATCCAACTCGAATTAAAGTAATGAGAGAGGTGCCGACTTGGACTGAGCGATAAACGCCCAGTAGCCCATAGACCACTGATTACACGTGCCTAAGAGTGCATACACTAGGCCTGCAACAATGCGAGGCTCGCGTCATCTCGCACAGGCGACCTTGGTGCGAGTCTCGCAATTAGCATCTCGTCACGGGGCCTGAAGCAACAACAACAACAAGAGCGGCCGGGCTATGACGTCATGCGGTCATGTGATCTGTCAGCCAATCACATATCAGAGAGTTAGCCCGGTTAGCCCCTGGGTGGTGTGTTGGGGACGAAAGAGTAAACACATATTTAATTTTTAATTTTCATTTTTGGGGTGTTAAGATCTCTCTTTTGTCGTGCTCCTTTAAAACGATCATTAGTATCTCAGTTTTTGTGATGAGTTGTGTGGCCGAGTGGTTAATACACTGAACCGTCATTCAGGAGACCGTAGTTCGATTCCCGCCGTGGTCGATCATCCTTACAGTTTTTTTTTGCGGTTTGCCTCTATTGTTCAGGTCACTACTGGGATGGTTCCTTATCAACAGGCCACGACCGACTCCTTCCCACCATCCAAAAAACACCTAATAAAATGAACTTTCACCTCATTATCCCACCATCTATTATATCATTCAGCGACGCCAATAGATCGCAATCGTCAGTATACAGTGCGTCGTTAAACCCGATATAAATAAAAAAATGAAATGTGTAAGCATATAATTCGGCTTTCAGCTTACATTTTAGCTCATATTTCCATCTATTTTAAGAGTGAACATTTGGGATAACAATATAAGATAACACCTAACCTTGTATATTTTTCATAAATATATAGGCCTAGCTTTGCTAGAAAACGTATCTTCAATTTTTCATATAATGGGCCGTATACCATTGAGAGGTCTTGCGCACGCCTACATGATCATATCACTGAAGTTTTCTTTCCTTCCACAATCTTGAAGATTATTTCTATTTCAATTTCAATACTTTATTTGCCTATATTTGAGTTCTACATTCTATGAATAGTTCATGATAAAATATGAGGCACGTCAAAAATATAATAAAAATTCTAACGTAATATAAACTAAAACTGAACTATATGTATAAGATGTACATATGCAAAAAAAAGAACATTCATACATTCATTCCCCACATTCATCCATACATTCAATCATGTTTATTCTTCAGTCATTCCTTATGCTACTAAAACATTCTTGCATGCGTCAAAAAACTCATTCTCACAGTAAAAACAGTTCAAGATGAAAAATTTCTTCAATTCGACTTTGAAAAGAATAGAGAGTCAATACATAAAATTTAATCAGGAAGCATGTCATAAAATGTGAGTTCGTATAGGTATATCTCTGATAGCTGTAGCGTATAATGATCGTCGATTGAAGTCTTATAAGTTATAGTGCACATGTCAGCCGTCGTTCAGGGCAACGACTGGAAGCCATACACCCTGTATAATCTCATGATTCATCCGTCCGACGCCAATAGATCCTATAGTCATCATTGCAGTGCATCGTTAAAAACCCAATATTAATCAACTAAATGGCAGTCTCTATATTTTGTATAATGATAAACTTTACATCTGCTGTTAATGGAAAGAAGTGATCATTGCCCGAGAGACTTATTTCAAAGTGGAAAGTATCAACATTCGTGTGTTTTGTTTACTCTCAATACCAATGCTGATAATGTCCGGATATATCACAGAAACGGTTTTTACTTATAATGTGTTCCGGACTTTCGGAAACTGAAAGACTGTTATCTGCGGCGGAAATTTATGGTCACCAACAGCGCAGTCCTGGTGTTAAAGTTCATTGGTTATAAGCATTTAAAATGGGGTGGTAAGATCGCCCTTGTGGTGCCCCGTCCAAACGATCCTATCTTTCATCCATAGCCAATTCATTGGGGAACAATGATTTTGTATCAAGTTTCGATGTTATTAAAAACTGAATACATATCTCTACCGA
>OZ023331.1:46808405-46980905 GCA_964007535.1 Brachyptera risi | reverse complement strand
GATGGAGGAGTTTCCCATTTTATAATCTGAACAAAATCTAGTTTAATTACACATTTTGGCAGAGGAAATTGGGAAAACTGTGAAATTACAGGCAAATCAGTATTTCAATATATTTCAATATTAATAACGTAAGCAAAGTTGAACTATGTGCATTTGTAATTTATTTCACCCATTATTCTGTGACTGGCAATTAAGCAATGAAAATCATCAAATTAGGCACACTTTGATTAAATTATTGCTCCCTAATAAAATTATTCTTCAATTTTCGACTGAGCATATCTAATTGTGAGGGTATTATTTATTTATTACATTTCACCGCAAGTCCGTAGTGTTTGTAGTTCTTGAGATAAATGTGTCTGAGATGCGGGCTCAAAAAAGAGAAATCAACAGCTCTATTTCAGATTTTTTATTTTTTATTTTTGCCCGGAGAGACCGTGACTAATGTCGTAGGCATTACAGATTCTGTATAGAAATATGAAAAGAAAATGAGTCAAGTCCACGTCACGACTCGGATAAATGGCCGAGTCTTGTATGACTAATGAATCAGTTATAATTTCGGGGTTGATTTGCCCACACTTTGGTGGTGACCACCCCCTAACTCGACCATATTAATATTTGTTGGAAATAGGATGGAGATTCTATTATTATAATTTCTGAAATTGAGATGGTGATTTGTAGTTTAATCTGAAATTGGGAATATAAAAGCGATCATTGCGCTACGAGCAAATGGAACCTTGGACTCAGATTCTGTCTCCGAAAATATTTCACTTTGAATACGCGAGTCAGTACACTTCCTTTGTATTCTTATGAAGTATGTTGGTGTCACTACATGGCGTCACTACATGGTGTCACTACATGGTGTCACTACATGGTGTCACTACATGGTGTCACTACATTGTGTCACTACATGGTGTCACTACATGGTGTCACTACATGGTGTCACTACATGGTGTCACTACATGGTGTCACTACATGGTGTCACTACATGGTGTCACTACATGGTGTCACTACATGGTGTCACTACATGGTGTCACTACATGGCGTCACTACATGGTGTCACTACATGGTGTCACTACATGGCGTCACTACATGGTGTCACTACATGGTGTCACTACATGGTGTCACTACATGGTGTCACTACATGGTGTCACTACATGGTGTCACTACATGGTGTCACTACATGGCGTCACTACATGGTGTCACTACATGGTGTCACTACATGGTGTCACTACATGGTGTCACTACATGGTGTCACTACATGGTGTCACTACATGGTGTCACTACATGGTGTCACTACATGGTGTCACTACATGGTGTCACTACATGGTGTCACTACATGGTGTCACTTCATGGTGTCACTACATGGTGTCACTACATGGTGTCACTACATGGTGTCACTACATGGTGTCACTACATGGTGTCACTACATGGTGTCACTACATCGTGTCACTACATGGCGTCACTACATGGCGTCACTACATGGTGTCACTACATGGTGTCACTACATGGTGTCACTACATGGTGTCACTACATGGTGTCACTACATGGTGTCACTACATGGTGTCACTACATGGTGTCACTACATGGTGTCACTACATGGTGTCAATACATGGCGTCACTACATGGTGTCACTACATGGTGTCACTACATGGTGTCACTACATGGTGTCACTACATGGTGTCACTACATGGTGTCACTACATGGTGTCACTACATGGTGTCACTACATGGTGTCACTTCATGGTGTCACTACATGGTGTCACTACATGGTGTCACTACATGGTGTCACTACATGGTGTCACTACATGGCGTCACTACATGGCGTCACTACATGGTGTCACTACATGGTGTCACTACATGGTGTCACTACATGGTGTCACTACATGGTGTCACTACATGGTGTCACTACATGGTGTCACTACATCGTGTCACTACATGGCGTCACTACATGGTGTCACTACATGGTGTCACTACATGGTGTCACTACATCGTGTCACTACATGGCGTCACTACATGGTGTCACTACATGGTGTCACTACATGGTGTCACTACATGGCGTCACTACATGGTGTCACTACATGGTGTCACTACATGGTGTCACTACATGGTGTCACTACATGGTGTCACTACATGGTGTCACTTCATGGTGTCACTACATGGTGTCACTACATGGTGTCACTACATGGTGTCACTACATGGCGTCACTACATGGTGTCACTACATGGTGTCACTACATGGTGTCACTTCATGGTGTCACTACATGGTGTCACTACATGGTGTCACTACATGGCGTCACTACATGGCGTCACTACATGGTGTCACTACATGGTGTCACTACATGGTGTCACTACATGGTGTCACTACATGGTGTCACTTCATGGTGTCACTACATGGTGTCACTACATGGTGTCACTACATGGTGTCACTACATGGTGTCACTACATGGTGTCACTACATGGTGTCACTACATGGTGTCACTTCATGGTGTCACTACATGGTGTCACTACATGGTGTCACTACATGGCGTCACTACATGGCGTCACTACATGGTGTCACTACATGGTGTCACTACATGGTGTCACTACATGGTGTCACTACATGGTGTCACTTCATGGTGTCACTACATGGTGTCACTACATGGTGTCACTACATGGTGTCACTACATGGTGTCACTACATGGCGTCACTACATGGTGTCACTACATGGTGTCACTACATGGCGTCACTACATGGCGTCACTACATGGTGTCACTACATGGTGTCACTACATGGTGTCACTACATGGTGTCACTACATGGTGTCACTACATGGTGTCACTACATGGTGTCACTACATGGTGTCACTACATCGTGTCACTACATGGCGTCACTACATGGTGTCACTACATGGTGTCACTACATGGTGTCACTACATCGTGTCACTACATGGCGTCACTACATGGTGTCACTACATGGTGTCACTACATGGTGTCACTACATCGTGTCACTACATGGCGTCACTACATGGTGTCCCGTTACTAACGCCCCGCTTGTCATGTCCAGTGTGCACCAACTCGCTGGCGCAGGGCGGCTTCTTCTGCAAGGACGGCGCGTACTACTGCACGGCCGACTACCAGCGCAAGTTCGGCACGCAGTGCGCCGTCTGCCGGGACTACGTGGAGGGGGAGGTGGTGTCTGCGCTGGGCAACACGTACCACCAGAAGTGCTTCACGTGCGGACGCTGTCGCCAGCCGTTCCCGTCCGGCGAGCGGGTCACGTACACGGGCAAGGAGGTGCTCTGTCAGAAGTGCGTGCACATACCCGTGCGAGAGGCACAGTCGCTGCAGGCTAGCCCGTCCAGCGGTAATGGGCCCGGTACGTACAACCGACACAACGGTTCATAACAGTTGATATTTTTCATTGATTTTTATTTTTTTATTGGGTTCAACTATGCACTATACTGCCCCACTTAGAAAGAACACAGTATCTGAAAAATATTGGTTCCGAGATATTTAATAAACAGTGTTATTGTTTGTGATAATTGTATATTTGAATGAATCACCGCATCCACCACTCCATGCTGCACTTATGGAGATTTATCCAAGTATTGGTAGATCCTACTGTGTTTTACATACTTATACCCTCACTGGTTCAGCATATACGGTGATTAGGCTTATTGCTTTGACCCATTTAGAGAGTAGATAGGGTGCTCTAACTGCATGCAAAAAAAAGCTGAGAGAAAATGAGCCAAGAAAATGTATCTAACTCAAAAACCTAAAAAATGCAGATACAGTGTTCTTTCTAAGTGAAGCACTGTACTGGTGACTACGATCTATTGGCGTCGGTGAATGATATATGAGATGATATATGGGATGATGAGATGAAAGGTTATTTTATTGGTTAGTGGGAAGGAGTCGGTCGTGGCCTGTTGTTAAGGAACCATCCCAGTGTTGACCTGAATGACAGAGGGAAACCACGAAAAACCCTGTCAGGATGGTCGACCATGACTGGAATCGAACCCCGGTCTCCTGAATGACAGTTCGGCGTATTAACCACACAGCCACTCGTCTCAGTATAGTTGATGATGAAATAATTTATCCTTTAATTACCATTGCATTAATTAGCTTGATTGGAGTTACAGGAAATGGTCAATCAACTTACATTCAAAGTGCATAGAAAATATAGGCCTACTGATGTTACATGCACTAAAACTAGCAGAACTATAGTTATGAAAAAATGGAGGTTAAACCTGCATAGATTTTATTCAGATTCAATTTTCAGATTTTTTTCAATTTTCCCGGTGCAAACTTTTCTCCTCAATTTGCCGAATCCCTGTCAACTGTATGTTACCTGACGTAGGAATTATTTACAAATGGCTGAATATTCATTCATTCCTTTGTTTGTTTATTCTCATTTTTCATTCAGCAGACTCATAGATAAAGTTATTTGTTTAAAGTATATGGACAGTAAGTTTACAACACTAGAGTAAATAAGTCATAAGTCAGTACCGGTACCATATAGTAAAATGTAATTAAAATTATTCAATAAAATCTATAATTATTCCTGTGTTTTCCATTAGAACGTCGAGTACCCTACCTTGATGAAGTACGGTAACAAACAATTCATGATCACATAAATTTGCATTTGTATGAGTAGAAGAAAGGCAGTTTATTACTGTATTTAACGACATGAAGTATAGGTTTTGTGTGTAAATAAACGTCCGTCTTGATGAAATGTAGTATCTCTTGCGCGTGTTCCGCATCATGTTCTCATGTTCTATCGTTCTGATGGGTTACAATGCCCTACATCCTAGGCCTAGCTACGTCCTAGGCATGGGCAGGCATGCAGTGGGGCCAGGGCAGTCCAGGGCGGCGCCCTGGTACTCTTTTGGGGGGCAGAAAATAGCTCTTCGTCCGATTTTAAAGCGGAGGCAGGGCGGCGTAGGACACTGATCTTTGATAATCTGTTATTTCATTTCTAATCATGAAACAAACTACATATTAAAATGAAAATGAATATAAATGAAAATGAAAATGATCTTTTTTCCTCGCAAGGCATTGTGGGGGCCCAACCCACCACTAATTAGGAATCCCATTGACTGCTATTTAAATTACATATCGATCCTTACGCAAAGTTTTAGGGTACCGTATACTACCATTTTTTTTACGACTACACCACCGGGCCTGGGGCTAGGAAATAGAACCATGTCCTAGGCCTAGCTAGCTCCAAAGAGCTGGGACTTTGATTGGAGGATGTTCACGAGGAGAGCTAAATAACATGACTATACAAGTTGATAGCAAATTCACGTCTCTTTGTTCAACAAAACGTTACCTATTTCCTAGCTCACCTCGAGAGCAGGGCTAACAACATTCGAAGTACACAGGAACTAGACATGTTGCCATGGTACTTTTAGTAAATATTTACCAATCAAAGTCTTAGCCTCTTGGAGCTGGCCAGGCCTAGGACGTTATTTTACGTGTCCGTCACGGTAAGGGCTCTGGATGCTGTGTTTGTTGGCTGATGTTGTTGTTGTTGTTGTTTGTTTGCTGACGTTGTTGTTGTTGTTGTTGTTGTTGTAGAGTGTGCCGGGTGCCAGGAGGAGCTGAAGGAGGGGCAAGCGCTGATTGCGCTCGAGAGACAGTGGCACATCTGGTGCTTCAAGTGCCTGACGTGTGATACCGTGCTGCATGGCGAGTACATGGGAAAGTAAGTCATTTGTGCATTTTACATTTAGTCTTGATCGACGTAATACCTTGGATTAGAGCTCTATAGAAATGCAACCAGGGTGTCTACAAGACTGGAAAACGGGAAAAAGTCAGGGAATTTAATAAATCTGGAAAAGTAGGGTAATTTTTTTCTGGAATTTTACTTGAAATGTAAAAAAAATCAAAGTTTTATTAATTGGATGAGCGAAGCGAAGACTCAATTACACTATACCGAAAAAAAAGTGTCTGTTTTTTTTTTTTTTTTTTTTTTTTTTTTTTTTTTTTTTTTGTTTTTTTGTTCGCGCTCCACAGGTCAGACAAAAATTCAAAATCAGTTGAAACTTGGCACACACATGAACCCCTATCTGACTTGATGCTGTATAGTTTTGAGGCACGATCGGTTGAACAACTTCTGAGAAAACTCATTCCAAAGTTTTCAAAAATCTCATTAGAATAAGCCAGAGGAAAACATTTCGTGAAAAATATTTCATCTGAGAGGATTCAAATTTTCAGAGAATTTCAATCTGATAATGATACACATTATTCCGAACTTTCACTCAAATCGGATCAGCCGTTTCGATGTAAAAAAATATATAATGTTATTTGTGTCAATTATTCAAAGCTATTAAGATACCTATTAAATCAAAGCAACAAGTGTCACCACTTGATTGTAAACGATTAAAACAAAGCCTTCTTTATTATTATATAAATTATTAATGTAAAATAAGATGGCAGTGATGTAATGGTTTGGATCTCAAGGTGTATATATATAATAACCAATCCAAAGATAAGTTGATATGTTCCAGCTCATCCATCAACGCGGAAACACATAACGCGTTTGCCTAGTTAAATACCATTTTTAGTTGCTGCAAATACAAGTTCACAATTTAAAAAAATAATTCTTCAATCGTTTTGACTTGCCTGATT
Organism: Brachyptera risi; assembly: GCA_964007535.1. Classification (NCBI taxonomy): domain Eukaryota; kingdom Metazoa; phylum Arthropoda; class Insecta; order Plecoptera; family Taeniopterygidae; genus Brachyptera; species Brachyptera risi. The sequence goes on along the minus strand of OZ023331.1, from coordinate 46,974,297 downwards.
TTTAAAATTACCGCCTATACCTGACTTGAAACCGACTATAAAACCGAAATTGATTTTGTGAACAATTTTTCCTAAATTATAATCGACGGGAAAGCCAAATTTGCAGACTGGAAAATATAATTTTCCATCTGGAAAACCTAGAAAAGTCAGAGAATTTTGTTATGGAAAATTTGTAGACCCCCTGGCAACTCGTCTCAATTCCCAACGCAGACTCTCTCCAGAGCAGGGAAACATGAGGGTGAACCGTTGGATCTTTACCTTTAGCGTGAAGTTAGAAGTTCAAATTATATTGTGAATTGGATTATACGGATTCTCGACTTTTATTTGATTGCCTGAGCTGGTACGTCTTTTGATATGTGTGAAATATGTTCTACATGATGGCTTCATTGTAGACAGAAGAAATGTTCTGCGAAATAAATATGTGAACATGTATTTTTGCTTTTCCGTTTTTATGCATGGATAGTTTTTTTTTTTAAATTATTCTTAAAGATTCCCGGCGCAATATAACCACGTCGTTGACGCGCCGTTAAACCACAATATTAGATTCTTAAAGATTCATAGGCCTAGTGTAATGTTTCAGCAATTGGCTGCTGCCAGAACCATCAAATTATTCAAAGTGATTCTAGTTGAATATATATCTTTCATTTAGCACTTTATAGGCCCACTTCTCATATTTTAGTGCATTCAACTTTTCTGCTTCTATTTCAAATGGATTCATTTCAAAATATTATTTTTTCGATTCTCAGCACCTGAATCTCTGAAACTATTGAAGATAGTCACTTTGAATTTCCACCACATCTAGATATATAATAAGTATGCCATACTTGTGAGATTTTTTTTGTATCTTTATGAAATAACATCCCAAGTAAAAATTGTTGTTTGCCTAAAAATGTTGTATTTTTTGGGACATTTTTTAAAATAAATAACAGTACAAGCAATTTTTTTATTGTTTCTCAAATTTTTCAGTTTTGTTTCTCAAATTTTGCCGTGCTTGTGTAAAGAGGAAAATTTTGTGCATAGTGTGTGAGAATCGAATACCGAAAAAGTGCATATTTAACATTGTAGGTAATGGGTCTTATAATGTCTCCTCAAGATAGAATAGGTAGACTCTCCTGCGTTACGACGCATCACGAGTAGTATATGAAGACCGAGACGTGTCCGCTATTAAATATGATATTTCTTGAATCATTTCTCCAGCAATTACTCTTCATTGAGAATAAAAAAATAAACAGATTCATTGACCTTTAGCTGCCGGTCATCTTGAAGAATGATATAAATATCTCATGGTCCTTGCCTATTCTGAGATTGTCTGTATGTATGAATAAATTTGAAGATTTCTCCGCGGTTCCCTATCATTAGGGCGGTCCCACAGACTTGGTTCCCAACGAACACTGCTAATAGACTTTCAATTGTCTCGACTGAATATTCAGTGGCGATTATTAACTGTAGCGGTTCTTCCGGAGATATCATCTGGACTATTCATTTTGGTGCCGCTCTGTTTCTCGCCCCTGCAATTAGCCGCTCTACGATTCACACAGTCTGCGAATACGAAGCAAAAAGAAATTGAAAAGAGGAATAAAAAGCTATTAATAATTTAATATGAATAGATCTGGCCAAACACTTTTTAAATTTTTTCGAAAAATATTTTTGTAACTCTTTTGTTTGAAGTTTGTGGGAGATTTTTTCTGGGTCATCATGAATAAAGATATTTATAATTCAGGAATTTAAACCCAAATATTGTGGAAAATGAAACATTTTCACTATTCTATTTTTCATATTTTTCAAATTTTTCATCCATTGTCTAAATTGGGGAACAATGATTTTGTATCAAGTTTTGATGTTGGATTTGAGAAAAAAAATTCCACCACTATTCACCAAAGATATCTAATTTTTAAGAATAAGAACATTTCATTTTCCACAGTACTTGGTCTAATTCTTTAATTGTGAATATTTTTGGGCCTATATTTTTTTTTTAGAATTAATTTCGTTTTCTTTTCTGGAAAGGTAAAATAGATCTGAAATAGATGAATAGATAAAATGACTCGTGTACAGTGGAACCTCTTTCATACGTTTTTCAGGGAACCAGACTGAAAAAGTGTATCAACGTGAAAAACTTATTGATGAAACTATTTAACACGTGGAGCATATGGATTGGATCGAAAAATAAAACTTATAAATGTAATAAATGTATAAACGAGAAACTTATAACAGAGGTTCTACTGTACCGTGATATACATCATGCCCTCAGTTGTGCACAAACTTTCCGAATTTTTTCCGTAAAAACTTTCCGACCGATTTTTCTGAAAAACAATCCCAACCTATTCTGGTATGACAGAAATACGTAGAAAAAGTTTCTAGTCGGTAGATATTTTTCCTGACCTGTATGCCGCGTACAAAATTGCAAAAAAAAAAAACATAAAAACCTAGCCCATTTTTTTTTGGTATGTGAAATAGAATCTTAAGAATTTTTAGCTAAAAACAATATATATATTTCATCATTATTTATCAAAGATATTAATTTTTTTCAAATAAAAACATTTCATTCTCCACAATACTTGCTCTAATTCCTAAATTATGAATATCTCTATTGGTATATGTATATATTTTTTTAGAATTAATTTCGTGTTCTCTTCTGGAAAGGTAAAATATTACATTAAAATAGATGAACAGATGAAATAACTTACGTACCATGATATACATCATGCCCCTAGTTGTGCACAGAAGGAAATATACCGTATATAAGACTATTTCCAGAACCAATGCTCGGTGATTCATTGAGAAGAACAGTCGATAGCTTGTGTTTATTCTCTCCGTTGTTTACGCCAATCATGTGGTTCCCTGCTTCCTTGGATTAGCATAAGAAAGGTTTCTGTCGAGTTCCTCCCACTGTTTGTTACAAGACTGTATTTATAGTTAATAACAGACCGTTTCTTCACTCGAGCCAAGGTCAGCTTCAAAATACATAATGAGACACGTGAAAGTTGCTACGCCTCAAAACCATTTTATTGTGCATCAATACATAGCGAGAAGTATCAATAAATAATTGTAAACACAAGAGTATAAATGTATGATGTTTTAATGAAGGTTAGGAGGTAAAATTAGAGTACCGTAGGATAAAGATTGATTACGCAAAATACAAATTAGACATTCTATAAATTTGATCAAAATTGTAGTACTGGTAATATTATTACAGTTTCTATTTTTTTTTTTTATTATTCATTTGAATAGTTTTGTACAATGTTAGACAATGTTGTACAAATTAGACATTCTATAAATTTGAACAAAATTGTAGTAATATTATTACATTTTTTTTTTTTTTTTTAATTCATTTGAATAGTTTTGTACATTGTTATATAGTGTTTTACACTCATAAAATAACCACAGAGTCTGAAACAAGCTTGTCTGTGGGTGTACACAAATCACAAAGTATATGTACAGTACATGTGAGGCATACAAATTATGTTTAAAGTAAAATATTAGAAAAAGTATCATAAATAATATACAATGTTGGTTGTTTCTATGGAATGTGCAGCAAGCAAGAGTGAGAGGGAAGGAAGAGAAGACAAAGCTCTTTCTTTAAATTCTTTAATAGGCTATGAATGAGCACTCTAAAAATGTGAAAATGAATACCAGGAAAGAAGTAATTCACTGACCTTGTTTCAAGATTAAGAGCCCGCATCTTAGACGGATTTACAGGGTGTACTTTGGCCACATATATCTCAAGAACCACAAACATTACAGACTTACGGTAAAATGCAATGAATAAACAATACCCTCACAATTGGATATGCTTAATCGAAAATTGAATAATGATTTTATTATGGAGCAATAATTGGATCAAAATGTGCCTAATTTGATGGTTTTTATTGCCTAATTTCCGATCACCGAATAATAGTAGAAATAAATCTTGAACGCACATCCTTAAGTTCAACTTTGCTTATCAATATTTGAAATTCTGATTTGCCTTTTATTGTACAGTTTTCCCAATTTCCTTGGCCAAAATGTGTAATGTAACTAGATTTTGTCCAAATTATGAAATGAAAAACTCCCCCATCTAGCGGTGGTTACTGGAACTCTTCCAATATTATCCTTTTTTCACTTTTCAACCCACAATCAAACTTTTAAACGCACATCGAATTTGGGTCGAGCATTTCGAAGAGAAACATTCTCAGCTAAGACGCGGACTTGTGAGGACTAAAATCTAAATTGTGAATAACCCAAATAACTGATTTAAATCTGTGTCGTTTATTTGCAGAATAAACAGTCTGATTTTTTTTTAATCGTGAATTCGAGCTGTCAAGTTGTTGGCCTTGTTATTTAATAGGGTAGCATTTAATATTTCTATCTAACTATTACATCAAATAGAGAATATTTGACATGGATCGTCTTCAAATTCATCAAAAAATGCTCTAAAATATATATCTAGCCTACTTAATATTCATTCCATTTTTTTAAATCATTAGTTTTTCATTCTTAATTTTGAAAATATTTCATATTATCTCATTCTCATAATTTCATTAATTTCCAGAGATTTTTTTAAAACTTCTTAATTTTTCTTCAATGTTGTATCTTTTAAATTTGATAATTTAATCAATTTTCATTCATTAATCAACTCAGTTTATTTCCATCGTGAAAGACCTGCTAGTTTATGACCACAGTCCTTAAGTATCGGTCTTGTATTGAAGCCATTTCGTCGGATACCAACAGTGCTGCTAGTTCCGCCAAAATCCATGCGTAACGCTAGGTGATAGGAGGTCACACACTCTACGCATGCGCTCACCAAACGCACCTTGTTGTTGGCGGCAAGACGTCAACTGAACCACGTGGCTGGCCTCTTTACGCCTAGCGCTCCGCACGGAGCTTGGTGGAACTAGCAGTTGGTATTAGCTTCCAACGCAAGAAGACCTATACTTATAGACCGTGCGTACAACCAACGAGCCGCCGCGAGTGCTAGTGGTCGTGCATTCTGCCCCACTAAGAAAGAACACAGTATCTGCAAAATATTGGTTTCGAGATATTTAATAAACAGTGTTATTGTTTGTAATCATTGTATATTTGTATAAAACGCCGCATTTACCACTCCAAGCTATACATATGGAGATTTATCCAAGTATTGGTAGATATTGTGTTTTACATACTTATACCCTCACTGGGTCTGCGTATACGGTGATCAGGCTTATTGCTTTGACCCATTTAGAGAGTAGATACGGTGCTCTAACTGCATGCAATGGAAAGCTGAGAAAAAATGAGCCAAGAAGATGTATCTAACTCGAAAACGTAAAGAATGCAGATACGGTGTTGTTTCCAAGTGGGGCAGTATTAACGTTGATCTGGTTCCAGGGACGGCATCCCGTACTGCGAGAAGGACTACCAGAAGCAGTTCGGCGTGAAGTGCGCTTACTGCAACCGCTACATCTCGGGCAAGGTGCTCCAAGCCGGGGACAACCACCACTTCCACCCGACATGCGCTCGCTGCACCAAGTGCGGAGATCCGTTCGGAGACGGCGAGGAGATGTACTTGCAGGTCAGGCCAGACACTTGTCGCCAAACACTTGTTGTCAGACACTTGCCGTCAAACACTTGTCGCCAAACACTTGTCGTCAAACACTTGTCGTCAAACACTTGTCGTCAAACACTTGTTGCCAAACACTTGTCGTCAAACACTTGTCGTCACACACTTGTCCTGGTCGACCATAGTGGGAATCGAACCCCGGTCTCCTGAATGACGGTCCAGTATGCTAGCCACTGGACCACTCATCTCGGTAACATCCTTCATATTATTGGTGGAGTACAATAAGCATACAATACTAAATATGTTTGAACTCTCAACACCTTGAATTCAGCAATTATTTATTTTACGTGTCAATAACTCACGTGTCAATAACTCACGTGTCAATAACTCACGTGTCAATAACTCACGTGTCAATAACTCACGTGTCAATAACTCACGTGTCAATAACTCACGTGTCAATAACTCACGTGTCAATAACTCACGTGTCAATAACTCACGTGTCAATAACTCAAGTGTCAATAACTCACTACTAGCTTACTGCATTATGAAGTGACGGTCGTACACATGTGTGTTATGACCATACGTGACCTCTGCCTGTACAAACAGATTATTGGCGTAGAGTAACAAGTAATATTTCACCTTCCTAAAGCTTGAGCAAACACGTTTCAAGCATTGTGAAGATAAGCCATTATCTGTGGTATTCATTGGGAGGTCCCTTCGCACCTCTAAGCAAACATGTTATTCACATTTCCCGTTTAGAAAGTTGATACTCCATACTTTTATAGCGCAGTTGTTATTGTTTCATGAATTTTATTTCTCAACAGGTTTGTTTAATTTTTTATTTATTTATATTGGGTTTAATGACGCACTACTGATGACTAAGATCTATTGACGTCGGTGAATGATGTATGAGATGATGGGATGATGAAACGAAAGAATATTTTTATTATCTGGTTTTGGATGGTGGGAAGGAGTCGGTCGTGACCTGTTGTTAAGGAACCATCCCAGTATTGACCTGAACGACAGAGGGAAAACACGAAAAACCCCTGTCAGGATGGTCAGCCATGGCGGGAATCGAACCCGGTCTCCTGAATGATGGTTCAGCGTGCTAGCCACTGGTCCACATAAGTGCAACGAACAGATGATTAAACTATAATTATTTTCAGTTCTGATGACGTAAGATATCAGCTAGCATAATTCATCAGCTTTAGCATGATACTCACTATGTCTGAAATATTTATGTTCAAAAATAAATTTTGTTTATATTCATTAAATGCAAAAAAAAACAGTTGATTCATTACCTTTGAATTTCTAAAACTTGTTGTTTCCTGGAATTTTTTAATTGATTTAAGTCACCATTTTGTAAAATTGAATCAAATTAAAACTGAGGAAATTACCAAATGTGATGTGTAATGCCATCACAAATGAATTAATTGCCTTGGCCTTAATTAGGGAACAAAGACTGTCAGGTTTTAAATGTGAATAAAAAAAAAAAAATGATGATAATTATTGAAAATGAGACTGGATGCAGAAGATTAGAAAAAGTTCTCATCAGCAACGTACCGCGCTTTCTCCGAATCGAATTATAAACAATCCCCCCCAATTCTCCAAAAAAACTATTCTCCTAAATAAAGTTGAACTTTTTTTTTTTTTTGAACTTTATTTATTATTATTATTATTTTTTTTTTTTATTTTATTTTTTTTTTTGGCTAAAGAAAGTTGAACGTTTCATTCAATGGCATTCCATTAATTGACCAGTGACAATGAGTCATGTCTTCTTGGGTTGTGCTCCGATGCCCTCAGTAACCACGGCAACAGCAGTTAGTTCCGCCGGTCACCACACGAGGGCAGACCACCGGAACACCCATTCACTTGCACGCAGATTAGCGCGAGCAATTGTAGAAACTCATTTTATGACTTCTGCCATTTTGTTTTATTGTTTGGCATTGAGATTAATTGAGCAATTAAAATGTTTTTACTTGATTGAAATGCAGCTAGTTTTATTAAACAAGTTCTTGTAAGTAGTTGATTTAATTTATAATGAAACACATTTAGTTACCGTAATAATCAACGTTAAAGAATCTCGCTTTGTTAATTTATGCTGCTCGGTATAAATGTTCTGTATGTAATCAATGGAAAATTATTCAGTGATCAGACTCGGTATTTACTTTATTCACTTTTTCAATTTTCAATTTTTACATTTCAATTTAAGCAGTTTCTACTTTATTGTTTCCCAATTAAAGCTAAGGATGATGAGCTAGGGCCCTTCCGACGAGGTGCCACAAGGGCGATCACACCATTTAGAGGAAATGATTCATTATTATAATTCAAGTCGTTCAGAACCATCTGATAATTAGTGAATTAAGTAATAAATAGCTAATTAAAGTGTTATCACCCGTGGTTACGTATTGTTGTTTTCATAGCTTGACTAATACGGTACCCAACTAATTGATACCTAATTGCTGCTAATATCAATACCTTTTCTCATTGAGAAACCTTCGTCCCATCGTCTCATTTATCATCCATCCGATGCTAATAGGTCCTGGTTATCATCACAGTGCATCGCTGAATTAATATAAATTCAAAAATGGAAAATAACAAGAGACAATTATTTATATTATGGACGGTCAAATATAATTTTCTGAAAATGATATGTATTTAATCATTTTAATTGGTTGTTATTCCAGCTGTATTTATTGTGTTTCTTGTTTAAGTTTTTCTAATCTTGCTTGTTGTTACCAGTACTTGTAACATTGTTAATAGAATAGAAGTTTATTAGTTTAGCATTTTTGCTCAGTTTGTATTATTATTATCATTTTATTATTACAGTAATAGAAGGTTTGGGTGAAAGACCACTTTCAACAATAGTGAACGCTGCCTTCTTTGAGCAATCATTGTGTATTTATTATTACGTATATTATATTACTTTTATTTCATCATACAAATATTGATCAAATAAAGACTTAGGCCTGGTTTCCACTCGGAATATTTTTCAAGTTGACCGACGAGATTTCGTCCGAAATTCTCTTCTGTCCAATCACAATCCAGAATTCCACCGAATCAAGATGGCGTATTTCTAGCCGTGTGACTGCTTTTTAGCCACGGCTCTTCTGTTCTCCAGACAGTATTGGAAGTATTTTGACACTAGACCTTCTTTCAGCTACATCCAAAGGTAAATGTGCAACAAGGCACGGGCCTATATATGAACCTTGGAATCTTGATGAATTTTGACATTCAACTTCTAGATTTGAATGAATGCACACTTAAAGAAGTCGTCGATTTCAGCCGAAATTTCGTCGGGACGACCCGAAAAAAATGCGTAGTGGAAACCAGGCTTATACAATAAAATCCAAGACAACCAAGACGAGTTTGTGTGTGTGCAGGGCACGGCAATCTGGCACCCGCGGTGCGGCCCCGGCCCCACGGAGAACGGCACGGTGCTGAACGGCTCGCTGGAGAACGGACACTGCACGGACAGCGAGAGCGTCAAGGAGGTGCCGAGAGAGGCGGACCGCATGAGCAGCACAGCAGCTAGCGAGATTCAGGTGCGGCAACATAACCGCACTCTCTCACGTCGCTGTTATTGTTATGTTTACCCCTATGGAAGTTGAATTGTTATCATCGTATTTACCCCCTTTGAAAGTTTTTGGTTATTCATCGTGTAGACACGTCTTAATGTGATAGGGTTTCTCCTCAGTTGATATTAAAGTACGCTTGCGGTGTCATGAAATATTTTTTGGGGGAATTTAAATTGAAAATTTATCCAACATCTCGGCATATTTTTCATAAAGTTTGATCGTAGACTGCATTGAATACGTACGTAAAATCTCTGCTAGTTTATTGCGTTTAATGTCAGCAAATTTTTTCAAGGATGCATTTTATTGTTGCTTGATAGACCACTTTATGTGACTGCAACCGTACATTATTATTATTGAGTAATTTTGACAAGTTTCAGTTTACTATATATAGGCCGTCGCACGTCCATTCTGCCCCCCCACCCCCCCACCCCCCCACCCCCCCACCCCCCCACCCCCCCACCTCTACAGCCCTCGGGGGACTTGTGACCACTACACCAGCTTGATAGATGGTGAAAATAATCAGTACAAAAATGAATGTGTCTAAAAAAAAAATGACAAAATTTACCATTTGGTCACCCCTAAATACCACACCCACCCACTATTGCGCAGTCTCACAGATTTTGGCATTTTTTGGACATATTATCACGCTCGTAAAGTGGCCAATAGTACCCTGGAGGGAGGGGGAGGGGGGGTGGGGCAGATAGGATGCTTGATGGCGTACAACTGTAGGACCATATAGCCTCAACAATGTCACAATACGTACCCATTTTGGGGAGATTTTGGGATTTTTTGTGGTTGAATATCATTTTTAATACAGTAGTCTTCATGACACCTGTTCCTAGCCAAGTTCTGTGCACCTTTAAGTTGTCCCCACATTGTTATATCACCATCTTTATTTGATTACAAGCCCGATTGTTTTATTTGATTACGAGCCCGATTGTTTTAGTTCTCGTACTCGGTTTCGCCCCCACCGTCATGGTACCCGACTCACCACTCGAAGGTAACTCTAACGACGAGCTTAGTTTCTACGTTTCTGTTGCGTTTAACCAAGATGCGCTTATCGACCCTTGCCGTAACCACTGGCAACATTCTCGTTGGCCGAGCACTAGAGTAGACTGCCGCGTAGATGCTTACCTACCTTGTCGTTGCCCCGAGCGATACCTACTTCACGCTCGTAGTTGCTTGGTAGACTGCGTTAGTCGGCCCGATCACGAACGTGGTCTTGTGATCTAGTGTACAGGATGTGAAATGTTTATTGGCGATTTGTAACGTAACTACTTCTTTTCGTTACTGATCGTGTTGTGGTCAATAGGGCGGATAACTGAGAGGAACAAATTATAACATTTCAGAGAAATGACATTGAAATAATAATTTATTATTTTATATTTATTAACCTGTACTGTTGGCCAATATTATTATGGATGTCCATACTGTACTAGCCAATAATTTTAGAAAAATTATGTCTCATTTAGTAATGCATAAATCTCGGATTTTTTTCAATTTCCACGTTTCCATATTATCAATAAAATTCCAAATGTTCATCTTGATCGGAATAATATGGGCTAGGCCCATCTTGAAAGTGGTCGCTGGTTGGGCTATCTGAAATGCCACGACGACGTAGGCCTACCTGTCATCATTATTAGTAGGTCCATCAGAGCTGAAAGATACCATTTTGAACATTTTTGATAATTTTCCTCTCAACTTTGCTCTCATTTATCATTTATTGCAACTTTTGAATTTGAGTTGAAAAAAAATGCCAAGACCGAGATTTGCATATCAGTAGCTATATTCCGGACAGTAAAAGTGCAGAAAAATTAAAAAAAAGGGAACTCAAAATTTGAACTCGAACTCAAATCTCGAACTTGGAAATTCGATTGTTTGCACACCCGTCATTTTTATCAATAACTCAATAAGCCTACATCAGTGATATTTATCTTGGGTTCTACCTTTTTTTATCCAATGCTTTTCATTGGATATATATATATCTTTCCCAGATAACCAATTAAATTGGGCCAGGGGGTGTTTCCACCGATTCATCTAGGGCAGGATTCATCTCTCCATCGGTTCCTGCCAGTTCCGACCTCTTCCTCTTCTTCTTCACCACTACTTTCCTCTGCTTCTTCTTCTCTTCCTACGAGTTCCTTCCACCGTTCCCTATCCTCCCACCATCTCTCATCTCTCACTACCTCCCATTTTTCTCCTCGATTGACTACACCGCATTCTACTCCCTCCTGCCACCTTTCTCTCGGCCTTCCAACTCTTCTCTTAGCTCCATCTTTTTCCGCTAACTCGAACATAACTCTCGGAATTCATTGGATAAAAAAATAAAATTGACACTGGCCATGAATCCACAAAACCCTAAAAGGGTTTATCTGTGGGATAGGTACACATACAAATAAATCAGATAATGAACAGACGTATTTTAAATTATACGTTTTGGTTGAATTATCGGTCGAGAAAATATCTCCGTGCCTAGACATCGTTTTATTGAATTATGTTTTCGTGGCTTGTAGTTACTCTTGGTTTAGTTTGTGTGACTAACTGTATGATTTGCTGCAATTAACCCATGTTTATTTACGTTTGTTTCTCGCCAGATTGTTGTGTTTTGTTTTGTAATTTGATTAGATCGTACCGTTTATTTTGTTTTCACAGTTTTCTATTCGTTCACGCACGCCTAGTCTTAACGGATCCTTATATAATAGGGAAAGCTCGTGTAATAGCTTGTCAAGGAAGGTTAGTACTGATTATTTATGTTTTAACCTTTGTTCTTGTCAACTTGTATTTTAATGTTACCAACATAGTACAATAGGCAAAAGATATACTACCAAGACAATTCACTCTTCTGGCTGAATATTTTTTTCTTGTTATTAACATGGAAAACTTGACATTAAGCCATTGTTTCTCAATAAAGAATAAGAATAAAAGTTCAGGATCGTTTGGACAGGGCACCACAAGGGCGATCTTGACACCCCAAAGAAATACTTTGATATAATATAGGCCTACATCTCATTTAACAAATTGTGAAAATTATGGTGAAACTGTAGTATTTGTATTTGTATATTGGTGTATGTAGGCCTATATTAAGGGATGAAGAAACAATTCAAAAGTTATGTCGGGGGAAAAGTTTTTGATCTTTTTTCTGAAAATAAATGGCTAAACAAGAAGAAATCTTCTTGCACACTTCCATTCCCCTCGCCTACGTGTGTATAATTAGTTCCTATGCTCGCCACTGGAAGAACAGTCCTGGTGACTGCTCAGTAGCAGCACAATCCGGCATGCCTGTAGCGCTTTCTAGAGGTCTGCATACGTACTACGGGTCAGGGGGTTCAGAAAAGAGTCGTGATAAAGTAGTGGGGGTCAATTTTATTTCAACATTGCGTTACATGTCTTGGTGATATATCTTTCGTTTATAATATGACGTAACTTTATAGCCACACTAATGTGAATGTTTCATGTCCATGCTATACTCGTATCCACCAGAGTTGGTAGCGATCTACCAATTGAATACTTGTAAAAATCGTAGAAACTCGTTGCAGTTTTACACATTCAATACGTTTGAAAGATGTAGTTTGTGTTTGTAATCTCAAGTCTTGTCCTGAAAAGTCATTTGTCAGTCAAAATTTAACAGTTGTACAAGAAAAAAGATGATGTCAGTGTAGTGTTTGTTATGTTGGTACAGGCTTAGACAGCTTGCAACTCTGGCGGATACAAGCGTAGAACGTCCAATGTGCTCTCCTAGCTAACGCTCGAATCACAAGGGCGATATCACCGCCCCAAAGGAGCTAATTATAATACAACACGTTTAACAAACTGTAAATAGGAAACTAATTATTTCAAAATAATTTAACAACATATTTAATGCACACTGTTGATGAAAGAAAGAAATATCGTAGAAAAAGAAGGAGATCAAACGCTGAGGACATGTGCTTAATTGAAACAACTTGTGTAACGATTACGTTGGCAAGCAACAATGTACAATAGGTTCTTTGAACTCCACCCCGAGTCGATTTCCGTCGAGCAATTGACTAATTTATTGACGTTGACAGATATTTTCCCAAACACACACTACAATGTTTGTGTTGTTACGTCTGTCTTACGATTGTCTTACAATTGTCTCACGATTGTCCTACAATTGCCCAACGATTGTCTTGAAATTGTCATACAATTGTCTTACCATTGTCTTATAATTGCCTCGCGGTTGTCTTACGATTGCTTTACAATAGTCTTACGATTGTCTTAAGATTGCCTTACTATTGCCTAATGATTGTCTTTGTCTTGAAATTGTCATACAATTGTCTTACCATTGTCTTATAATTGCCTCACGATTGCCCTACTATTGCCTCACGGTTGTCTTACGGTTGTCTTACGATCGCCTTACCATTGTCTTACCATTATCTTACAATTGTCTTACCATTATCTTACAATTGTCTTACCATTATCTTACAATTGCCTCACGGTTCTCTTACGATTGTCTCACGATTGCCTCACGATTGCCTTACGATTGCCTCACCATTGTCTCGTGCCCGCAGCAGTACTCCCAGCGCACGGCCAGCCCCGGCCTGATCCTGCGGGAGTACAACAAGGAGCACCGCTACCCGGAGGACATCAGCCGGATCTACACGTACAGCTATCTGACGGAGGAGCCTCTGCACGGCTACCTCAAGCGACCGATCGAGCCTTACGACAAGCCACCCACGTCGCCGCACTTCCACCGACCCTCCTGTGAGTACACTAAATAAACCCTCCTTGATACAAACTCGTTTGATCCGAAATTTGACATATTCCGAACTAGAAGTCAGTTCTCGGCTGAAGGTATTTATCAGGGATGACATCGATTCTAAAAATTGGGAATCGATTCTCTAAGCTCCAGAATCGATTGAAAATCGATTTAAAAAAAAAAAAAAAAAGTTCATCCTCAAAAGTTGTCATTTTAAACTTTTTTCAACCTTCCCGCGGCGTTCACGTGAAAAATAGCTGCTAGAGACTTCTTTGAATTGTACTGTACCATCTGGGTATTTCTGTCAACGTTCGGCTGACAGACGTAACCGAAGGGATAGCTTGCTGTAAGTTTGACCGGTCATCACTGAGCACGCCGGGCCAGGTTGTGGGTGAGATCCACGTGACATGCGAGTCCCGCCAGCGAGCTGACCGCGTCTTGTGTTACAGCGTCGGCGTCACGCAGCAGCGGCCGCTTCAGCTCGTCCAAGCCGGGACACAAGTCGGGCATGAAGGTGCTGGTGGACAGCATCCGGTCCGAGACGCCGCGCCCCAAGTCCCCGCACATGAACAACGAGGAGCCAATCGAGCTGGCGCACTTCCCTGGCGCCATGCCGCCAAAACCCGGCGAGGCGTCCAAGATCGAGCGGGACGACTTCCCCGCGCCCCCCTACCCCTACACCGACCCAGGTACGCAGTCACGGTATATGTGATGAGGAGGGGCGTGCGGGTTTGAGAATTTAATTTCTAGTCAAGTTCGAATTCGAGTTTGAGAGAAAATCGAGTATTTCGAGTTCAAGTTGGAAAAAAAGAGCCGAAATTCGCTCATCGGTAGCATCCTCTGGACCCTAGAGTTTGCAAAAAAAATCACATCTTATAGTTGGGACAAAACAAGTAGGCTTACCAGTACAGAATAATTGAAAAAAAGAAAAGAAAAAAATCCAACTCGTAAGTTTTCGAGTTCAGTTAAATTTGAACTCAAAACTCAAAACTTAAACTCGAAAACCCAAGTGTTGACACGCTCCTAATAATGATGATGATTGATGAGCGTAGCGAAGTCTCCATCCCACTCTTATAGGGCTTTGTCTGTGTGTTTTTTTTTTGTTTGTTTGTAAGCACTCCACAGGTCGCAAGGGTTGACTGATCAACATGAACCTTTTTTTTACACGCAAACTCATCCAACTTAGAACTGTATAGTTTTTGGAATGAATCGGTCAGACCGATTTTGAGAAAAATCATCTCAAAGTTTCTAAAAACCCCATAAGATTTGGCTGGGCAGAAAATGTTGAAAAATAAAATCTCTCCAAATAGGATGAAATTTTCTCTAAATGTGTAAACATGGATTTTACACATTATTACGATTTTTTAAGCAATTCTGATCAGTCGTTTTGAAGAAAAAAATAAAAATAACTGATAATATTCATCAAATATACCATACTAGTCAAACGCGAAATTTGCGTTGTAAGATGAGCGAGATATCTCAATAAGGTATAAAAGTCCTTAAAGTAGTTCTACCCTTGCTACTTTATCGACTCTGGTATTCTACACACCTTGATATCTGAATAAGCTATTAAAGTCGTTAAAGTAGTTCTACTCTTGCCACTTCATTGACTCTGGTGTTCTACACACCTTGACGCATATAAAAAATACTTCATTGTTGGTCAACTCTTGAATCTAGAAAGCAGTGAATCTCGACAACTTAATTCTGCCACAATTTTTATGATATATTTTATGAATATTATCAGTCATTTTATTTTTTTTCTTCAAAACGACTGATCAGAATTGCTTAAAAAATCGTAAAAATGTGTAAAATCCATGTATACACATTTAGAGAGAATTTCATTCCATTTGGAGAGATTTTATTTTTCAACATTTTCTGCCCAGCCAAATCTTATGGGGTTTTTAGAAACTTTGAGATGATGATTCTCAAAATCGGTCCGACCGATTCATCCCAAAAACTATACAGTTCTAAGTTGGATGAGTTTGCGTGTACAAAAAAAGTTTCATGTTGATTAGTCAACCCTTGCGACCTGTGGAGTGCTTACAAACAAAAAAAAAAAAAAAAAAAAAAAAAAAAAAACACACAGACAAAGCCCTATAAGAGTGGGATGGAGACTTCGCTACGCTCATCAACAAATTGTTACAGAATTAAGTTGTTGAGATTCACTGCTTTCTAGATTCAAGAGTTGACCAACAATGAAGTATTTTTTATATGCGTCAAGGTATGTAGAACACCAGAGTCAATGAAGTGGCAAGAGTAGAACTACTTTAACGACTTTAATAGCTTATTCAGATATCAAGGTGTGTAGAATACCAGAGTCGATAAAGTAGCAAGGGTAGAACTACTTTAAGGACTTTTATACCTTATTCAGATATCTCGCTCATCTTAAAACGCATATTTCGCGTTTGACTAGTAATACAATAATAACAATAAAATTAATTTATCCCCGAAATATATTCATATGTACATACACGCAGAGCGTGTGCACTGATGTGCCTGTCTCGGTGCGTGTGCACTGATGTGCCTGTCTCGGTGCGCGTGCACTCACGAGTGTGTTGTTGTTTGCAGAGCGAAGGCGGCGCTGGTCGGACACGTACAAGGGCGTGCCGATATCGGACGACGAGGACGAGGTCGACGGGAAGAGCAAGAAGGTCGTCGTCGACAACGACCTTGATTCCGTGCCGCAGGACAGGAAGCTCAAGGTCAGTCACCTCTTCGAACGCAGACCTTCATTTCATTTTATTCTCGACTTAATTCAAATACGACCGTGTCAAATGGGTACACAGGAAATATGATGATGGAAGAAATGTGTAAAATAGATGAGAATCACTGGCACATTTAGCTCGGTTGCACTTACCTCACTACCATTCATTACTATTCATTATATTCAGATCATTATTCTAAAAAATATCATGTCAAATATTTCTACCCTTTGCAACAGTCAAGTCCACTCATACAATATCCGAAATGCCCATACTTTTTTTTTTCAATAATATCAAAACTTGGTACAAAATCATTATTTCCCAATGGCATTAACCACGATTACCTATTCAAGTGGTGACATCAAATATCAGAGCCACATCAAATTTTAAGATTCTTAAAATGTAAATTTTAATGACATATCGTAATCAAGAGAACCGTTTTCGTACATTTCTTTTCCAAATGTGTCGAAAGATTTGTGGTTAATGCTGTTAAGGCAATGGATGAAAGGTAGGTTTGTTTGAACGGGGCACCACAAGGGCGATCTTTTTGTGTTATTTTGTACCCTATCCATGGTTTCCTCCAACCTGTACCCACCTCATTATTTCTCACATCACTAGTTCTCGTCTCTCATATCGTCCGTCACAAATTGAAACGGTTTGTCTGTCTGCGTAGAAAGAGGAAGAGGAGCTGAGCAAGATTGCGACGGGCATCGGCAAGGTGTTCCTGCAGAACGTGAGGGAACGCGAGAAGATGCGCCAGTGGAAGATGAACAACATGGACCCGAGGAACGCGTCCAGGATGCCGTCCGCCGCCCACGAGCCGTCCTACCGACTACGCTACGAGTCGCCGGTCAACGCCTGTAAGAACCTTTATCTTTTCATGAATTACATTCAAATTCTGAAAATGAACAGAAAGAACAATATTTTGGCAACAGTACCATGCTGTCGTTAGTTTTTATTATATCTACATCAAAACTTGATACATAGGCCTAATCATTGTTCCCCAATTAAGACTATAGATGAAAGTAGGATTGTTTGGACAGGGACCGTAAGGGCGATCTTAGTACCCCATTTCAATTATTTTAAATTGAAAACAACCAACTTTGACTCCAGGACTGCACTGTCTGTGACTATATTTTTTTCCCACTGATAAAAGTCTTTCAGTTTCCGAAAGTCCGGAACACATTTCAAGTACTTACATCGTTTCTGTGATGTATATGGACATTATCAGCATTGGTATTAAGAGTGAACCAAACACACAAATGTTGATATCTTCCACTTTGAACAAAGTCTCTGAGGCAATGTTCACTTCTTTTCGTCAACAGCAGATTTATAGTTTATCATTATACAATTGAAAAAAAGAGTGATTAATCATATTATATTACATGATGATTGGGGAGAGACAGCTAGGTCTAAGAGTCCAAGTAGTTTGTCCAGCTGAGTAGATCACAGTCGACCTGTTACAAAGTGCAACCACATGTCCAAGCGTAATGCGCCCGTACCCTAGCTTGAGACTGTAAGCCCCGCTCCTCGTTATTTGCTAGACCCCTCCCCTTATCGGCTAGAACCTCCCCGACCTGCCGCCTAGGTCTAGACGTAATGCGCCCGGACCCTAGCAGGCCTAGCTTGCGACTGTAAGCCCCGCTCCTCGTTATTTGCTAGGCCCCTCCCCTTATCAGCTAGAACCTCCCCGACCTGCCGCCTAGGTCTAGACGTAATGCGCCCGGACCCTAGCAGGCCTAGCTTGCGACTGTAAGTCTCCCTCGGTATTTGCTGGGCCCCTTCCCTTATCAGCTAGAACCTCCCCGACCTGCCGCCTAGGACTAGACGTAATGCGCCCATACCCTAACAGGCCTAGCTTGCGACTGTAAGTCTCCCTCGTTATTTGCTAGGCCCCTCCCCTTATCGGCTAGAACCTCCCCGACCTGCCGCCTAGGACTAGACGTAATGCGCCCGGACCCTAGCTCGCATCTGTAAGCTCCGCTCCTAGTTATTTGCTAGGCCCCTCCCCTTATCAGCTAGAACCTCCCTGATTGGCCGCCTTGCCTCCCGCAGCTCCGTCGCGCAACGTGGATCACCCGCGGCCGTGGGAGGAGGAGGAGCTTATGGACCGTAGCTCCAGCTATCGCTCGTCGGTGGGCCGCTCTGTTGGAGCAATACCGAACTACAACGGTAAGTTGCTTACCTGTCAAGACGTAATCTTACTGTACCACCTGGGATTATAGCTATCTACGATGGGAACGCAACTTTGACGTCTCTCATGTTACATGAAGAACAACTGATGACTGTCTCCAGTGTTAAGAAACCGTGACGGTGGCGGCTAGTAGCGGGAGTATAGAATACTTATGCTAAATCAAGATGGACGTCAAATTGAGTAATAATTTGCAGGACATAAATAGTTTTGGTTGTGCATGACAGGTAAAGTTCGAATCATATTGTTATTTGTTATCTACTACAGTCGAACCCACATATAACGAACTTGGTTTTAACGAAATTTCGGTTTTTACGAGTTAATTACCATCCCCCTTCAAATCTCCTATCCTTACAATGTTAAATAAAGACCTATAACGAAGTGATTTATATTTCAAAATTCGGTTATTACGAATTTTTTGTCTCTTTTCAGCATAATTTGCTCATTATTTTCAGCTATTTCCAACAAAATGTTCGAAAATCGGAACATTTTGCGTGAATTTATTTTCAGGTTACAATTATTTTGAACGGACTGTAGGCTACATCGTAGCAGCTGGTGACGCGTACAGCATGTGGTCATAACTCTTGCTGCACCCCCCCTCCCCGTCCCACGGACAGTGGAACGGACCATACCAAAACATTCGCTCAACGCGCGCTAAATATTAACGTGATGGTGACATCTTCAATGACTTTGTTTATCTATTTTTTGTTTACATTCCTTCATTTCCATTCGTGATAGTGTCCTGTAACCTAGGAAATAAAACACGAGAAGTGGGAAGTGGTGGTGTCATGTGATAGCAGATGATAAGTTCTTTATGAAAGGACATTGTTGTTTTCTATTACTTTCTACAAACATACTAAGTGATGATACGATGCGATGATAATATGTCACCTAATACAGTACTATACTAGGGCCTAAGTCGTAAATGTAGGCCTATCTTTATAAATCTCTAAAATTCAAGTGCTCTTATGAAAAAAAGCAATAAATCTCTATAACGAAATTCTGTTTTTACAAACAGATTTTCATTCCCCTTGAAATTCGTTATATGCGGGTCCGACTGTAGTTTCATTTGATCGCCGTGTATTTTGTTTTTCATTTACGTGAGAGATGTACAAAGAAGAAGTATAAACGCTGTGTAGGCCTAGCGATGTTCGATATCGATGCCACCTAGATCGTGTATATAAGCTAGCTATACAGGGCTCTGATGGCCTGAGTAGTTGATCTAGGTGGCTTATGCAGGTTTCACAGATCCAGAACAACGTCGCTCTCAGTTGCGTATCCATCGTAGATAGCTATGAAAGCTAGAAAGATAGCGTAGATAGATAGCGTATGAAAGCTACAATCCTATAATTACCATTACCACCAAGATGTAGCTTACATGGTTGCTTCACTCGGCTGTCAATCTTGTTCCATTTCATGAGTCCTGTCTATGAACCTACCGACCGCTGCTCTATCTATAGTGTACAATATGAAACTATGCGTCGTGCCTTCTGCGACCCTAAAATATTGACATTTCAGGTGACTGTTGCTACAGCTGAGCCGAAGTAAACGTAATTTGTGAACAAAGTCACGGCCTTGTATCACTATATTTATAATAATTTATTTGTTCTTTACAAAATACATTGTTTGAACATTAGTAATTTTGTCAAGTTTGAAAGTCATTTCCTACTAGATGGCTCACGATCGGTACGTTTATAGGTTTAGACGATGAATTGGTACATGTATTGCTCGATCATTGGGAACTTGATATTTAAATTAATTCATGAAGTTTATAACTATAGTACCATTTCTGAACATGTATAAGGCCACTCAAATAATAAAATAAGTAATTTAAGTCCATTTAAATATGGAGAATCTAGTTATGAATATATTATTGAAGACTCAATTAACTCATAATTAGTTAATTGTTCATTTATCATGATTTTTTCAAAAACAAAAACTTGACATGAAGCCCAGTTCCCTAATTAAGAGGCCGCAGGTGCTCGTATTTCACGCCGCAAACTCTCACGGCCGTAATTTTTTAGATATCAATATGATTGTTTTTGCATTCTGTTCATAATTTAAAAACGGAGGTTATCGCATTATCAGAATTCTGAACAAATAATTTGTAATTTTTCAAATTCTTCAAACGAAAAATGAAAAAAATTCTAAAATGCAAAATCCTAGATACATATTTTTGGATGGAAAAAAAAAGGGAATTATATCAAAAGTGTGAGCTAGGGAATTAACGGCATTTATATGTGAATATGAGTTCGGCGGCCTAGTCTACGGGTTGCGCCTAGCATACGATGCATGTTAAACTCGAGTCTGAATCGAGCGAACGAGCCTAGTGTAGAGCGCCTGCGGCCTCTCAAGGCTATATTTCCTATAGTGGAATATAAATGTTCCTGCAGTTGGGCCCACAATCATGTTAAACTTCAACCGACTTGTTCGTTACGTGCTGATTGTTATACTGGGGTTGCCGTTCGATGTGGCAATTGCAAACGATATCGAAACTGTGATGATGAGTGTTGATCGAAATGTAGCGTGTATTCCTTATTTTCAATCAGTATTCAATGGAATAAAAATATTCGAGCACAAGTCTCGGCCACGTACATGAGGACACGATCGAGCTCTTTCCTCTACCCCGTTCACAAACTGAGACTGATTGCCACATAAGACTATAACATATTCACTTGAGGGGAAACAATCTTTTCCTTTGGAAAGAATCATTTTATGTTTCTTATGGTACTTCTATTAACTTGGTTATTTCTTATTTCACTCATCTACAATTTTTTTCAATCGTTATTAATCATTGTTTCAATATCCAGTTGACCAAATATTGAATATTCCAATTCGATATCGAACGGAAGTCGTAAAAATCTGTCAATCAAAGGGCAACCCCGGTCATTCCAGTGTCGAGTTATTGCCAGCTATATAACTGTGTTGTGGTGCGTGTACTCTTCCCCCATTGGTCAGTTGTTCTAGCGGCCGGTTTATCCCGCACGCGACAAGGTGAGGTCTCTTTCGTACACATGTATTAGCCTTCTATTCCAGCACTCGTTGACACGCTCCACTCCAGCCGCCCTGCCTCTGGCTCGACCAATCATAGCTGAGCTTGAGTCCAGCTCAACCTGTGATTGGTTGACGGGGATTGGTACCCAGGGCCGTTTCTAAGGGTGGGTGACTTCAAAGGGGCGCCATTTTGTTATACATTCGAAGCCCTTTGCTATTTTTTTCGAGGGACCAGAATTGAAATCTTTCAAATACTTGATATACTTGAT
This sequence comes from Brachyptera risi, assembly GCA_964007535.1. Classification (NCBI taxonomy): domain Eukaryota; kingdom Metazoa; phylum Arthropoda; class Insecta; order Plecoptera; family Taeniopterygidae; genus Brachyptera; species Brachyptera risi. Next base: position 46,952,334 of record OZ023331.1, on the reverse strand, counting down.
AAAGTCCGGTTCTACGAACTTTTTTTTTTTTTATTGATACAAAATCACTGTTCCCCAATTAAGGCTATGAATGAAAAATGGGATCGTTTGAATGGGGCACTACATCACCCAGCCCCCCCATACCTTTCCTTTTGTACGTAACGTTAGAGTTCTTGCTCGGGGCGTTGAGCGACGAGGAATGGCCCTACGGGTACCGGAAACGGGCGGCTTGTATTCAGCGTGGTTAACTAATCTTTCACACTATTCACTCGACTCTCTCTCTCTTAGCCTTCTATTCACTCGACTCTCTCTCTCTTAGCCTTCTATTCTTCTCGAATTCACTTCCGTTTGAACGTTTTCTGTGTATAGTTATCGAGTAATCCTTCATTGTAGGCTACTAATGATCATTTGTACTCGTCTGTAGATTAGTTAATTAATCAATCAATAAATTGATAATTTAATTTATTTATCAAGCTGTACATTAATTGTGATCAGTTGAAGAAATCAGAATTAGACAGCCAATCACGTTTCAAGAAATTGTAACGTACGTTTATTTTTTGTTGGCTGAATTAATAAAAATTAATTCAATATTTTTAAACGTGCATTTCTCACTTTCATATTCCATCAGGCATGTCTTCTTGAGCTGCTCATGCTCACATCGAAGCCCGATAGGTGGTAACGTGGTTGTACTGTTTGACCGTCCCGCTCCGTTGTGCTCCGTAGTGTTTCTGACTGGTTTGCGGGACTCGGCGGGACGGAGAAAAACGTTCAACTGTGTTACTGCGAATCAAGCTCGGGAATGCACGGGAGTCAATTCATAGAAATACTGAATCAGTTTTTCGCTGATAATTTTTGAACGCAGTGAGATACAGTATCAAATTAGAAATACAGGAAAACTGAGATATTTTTAATATATGCAATTTGTTAATACGGTAGTAGAAACTATTCAAATAAATTGCATAATTTTCACAAGCTAAAAAAATCACCTGTGAAAATAATTTGATGATAAATTTCACATTATTATTAATTTATTATTACAATTATCATTATTATTATTGTTATTTATGAACAACGAAACCAAGTTCCCACAAGTGCTATGTAATAATGGGAAGGAAGCGGTCAGGGCTGACTTATCGTAGGAATCCTCGGCATTCGCCTAGACTACAGCGGAAAACCACGATGAATCCCTGTAAAGATGGTTGGTGGCGGGGATCAAACCAGGTCTAATATTCCCCTTCACCTCCCTGATCACACGAAGCGAGTGCGTTAACCACTCAGCTGCGTGTGCCGGTCAAGGATGAAGGTATTGGAGATATCTCTGTTACAACTATATTATAATTTTGATCTCTGATACAATTCAATAGTCACCAACAATAATCTGATATTTCGCTAAATTGACTCCCAAACATGCACTCTCTCAACTTGTAAAATATTTTCATCTTTCATTAGCGTACTTACCGTACTTTAGTTTACGATCACTTTCTAGCTTTCTGTTTGTTTTCTTTCTATCATTTCCACTGGTAGCTTCCGGTGCAACGCGCACTACCTCGAACGATGGCAGAGTGTAACTAACGTCGGTTTATTTTCGTTGATTTACTTTCGATTACGATATTTATTTGTTCACCATTTTGTTTGTACAAATACTTGACGCACACATTAGTCAATGACACATAACAATACAATAACAACTCTACTCTTCAGCATGGCTCTACAATCCACAACGTTGCCTTCCAAATGACATCCATGCTCTCAACTGCAATTGTAAACAATACAATTTAAAACAAATCTTTCAACATTTCAAATTTGATTTGAAAAAATAAATGTACTATCTGCTGGTACCATTTATATTATGTTTTGTCATTTTATGTATATAAATCTTCATTAATTAAAAACCATGTCGTAGTAGGCCTATATATGGTTGCCAAAGGCACATAATAATAATCAAAAATAAATTAATTGAGAAGAAAAAACACACAATACCTACATAATAATAATGAATTAGGTAAAAAATCGTACAATAATGATTATAATTCCAACATGGATGATTAATGAAAAAGTCATGTTAGAAAATAATAATAATTAATATTATTATAATAATGATTAGAAAGTATACTGGACAGTCATTTTTAATTTAAAAATAACTTGATAATCAAAATTTTCAGTTAGAACTAATTGAAATAATAATTTTTTGTTATACATTATTTTTGTTGAACGCTTCAAAGATGGTAAAGTTGGCACACAGTTGAAACGTATGTCATTTAGACGACAACAACACTAAATCGCCAGCATGCCACTCTAAACGTCACTTCCTGTTTTTTGTGCATGATTTGTGTTTGTTTTTGTTTCTTTTCCGCCGCGTAGTGGTATCAGCCTCGGCCCTGAACCAGCCGCCCAAGCCGGGCTACGGCCTCAAGTCGTCTACGCTGCCCGTATCCGGGCGTAACGGCGGCTACCCCGTAAGTAGTAGTCGCTTGGTCGAGTGTCGTACCGTGGAGTTGTATTGTTATGAAGGTTTAACTCCGTGTTAAAAGCTCAACCCACTTGATCACTTTGAATAGTGGGTAACGGCGGTCTTGTTCACTGTTCAAACTGATTGTTGTCAGTTTTGGGCCTACAATATTTGTTTTTATATTCAGTAACTCAAATCAAGGCCTTCTATATCATTACTCAAGGCCTTCTATATCATTACCTAATATGTACCTAATGATGAAGGCCTTGATGAATGACCAACGTGCGAGTAGCTCCAACTGGCAGTTGAATTAAGAACATGGCCGCCGTTTGGAAGTAACCGGTCTGTCGCCGAGTTGGACCTCCATAAAAACACAACACCATGGTCGTACAGAGTTTGGTTGATCTAATGTGTGTCGGGGTTCGTAGTCGTGAGCGCGCTGCGTCACGTGCCCAAGCCGGGCTACGGGCTCGCACCGAGGTCTCACACGTTCAGCACGACGGGCGGCAGCGTGTCCAACATTGGCGTAAGGGAAAACTGATTCGATACAAGCACTGCATGGCAGTCGGGCCGGTTCGTAGCGGGACAAGCCGATATGTTTTTGAGGTTATGTTTGGTTATGTTTACGGTTAGGTAGGGCCAAGCTTAAACAATAAAATAACAGATTTATTGTTCACTTGACATAAACTGTTCCCTAACCGTCACTGATGAACACTAAAAACTAGAATAGACATCCTAGCTAGACTATGTTTTTGGGGTTATGTTTGGTGATTGTCGAGTTTGGATAGGGTCAAGTTTGAACAACAAAATAACAGATTTATTGTTCACTTGACATAAACTGTTCCCTAACCATCACTGATGAACACTAAAAACTAAAATAGATATCCTAGCTAGACTATTTTTAGGTTATGTTTGATGATGGTTACGGTTAGGTAGAGTCAAGTGTGAATCATAAAATGAAAGTTCAATTGTTGACTCGTCATGAACCTTACCGTAACCGTCACTGATACACACTGAAACTTTTGATAGGAAAGCAGCCTGAGGCTGGATGTATGAATTGGATGAAGGGGAAAGAAAGAACGGCAGCTTACCGAGGTTTGTAAGTAATGATACTGATAGCGGAGAGCCTTTTGGTTTAACACAGAGATGATTATACGAGAGCACACAAGATTGTTTTTGTCTCGGCTGTTGCCTTGGTTATGTAGAGTAGTGGTAGTAATAACGATGAAGGCTGTCACCTACCTGACCAAGCAGCCTTCATCATAAATATCTTCTCTACTGTGACCAAGGCAACAGCGAAAATAACAAAATCTCATATGCATGTACAGTATAACCATCTCTGTGTTGTATCAACGGACTCTCCACTATGAGCGTCTGCACTTAAGAACCTCGGTAAGCCGTTCTTTCCCTTTCACCGGATTCACAAAACCTGGAATACACATCTTAACTAGCCTTTGAAATATATCGGCATAGCTTACTACGAATTTGCTTGCAATTTATTGGTTTTTTCTTTGCTATTGTTTTGCTATTTCGTTGACATTTTGAGTTTTTCCAAGCTAGAGAAGTTTTACACTTATTAGCCAGCTTTTCAATTGTTGGATTAATTTAAAAAACTTGAAAATGTGTTATTACTGCTTTTCACTCACGCTCGTTTTGATTTGATCAATACACCTATTTATTTATTTGTTGGATTTTCAAATACAGTGAAACCTCTATCCATAATTTTTCAAGGGACCAGGATAATAAAAAAAACATCCTTGCATGAAAACAATCTATCCAGGAAAATTTTACATTGATTATATGGGAGTGGGGTGAGAAAAAATGAATGATACAAGCAGGAAAACGATGGATCTGGGAACGATGTATGGAGGTTCCACTGTAAGTCCTTATGGCATTTTAATCATTATTTTTTGGAGATTTTAATTGTAAAATGTAACACATCATTTACTTTTTCTGTTGTATTTTATGTTGGCTTGTCACGTAGTATGTGTTCAAAGTTGGAACGTACATTAGTTACTCAGCGTGGAATTTGTTGTATTTCATCAGTGTGTTTAAATACGTAGTTGGTAGTTACGTTTCCTATAGGCCCTATCGATTTGTCTCTTGTGTCGTACGTTTAAATGTTGGTGCATTGCTGACTACACGAGAACTTGGCATGTCGATAAGGATCACTATACATAGTACAAGAGCTTGATTATAGCCTTTAGAAGCTAATCTCGAGCTTTGGTCAGTAAGTAGTTGAGACAACCTCCATGTCGAAGTGTTGTCAGCCATTTTGTTGATATAAAGTAGTGAATAAAAGTTGTTAATAGAGTATTCACTAGCCTGCCAAAGTTTGCAGTTCTCAGTTATATTTATTGAATCGATACGATATCCCAAAATATTGATTTGTTGAAATTACTCGTATTTAGCCTTGAATTTCAATTCTGACGCCATTTTTGGAAAATTCCTGCTGTATTCAAGCTGAAATATTTTGAACTGAATGAAGATAATTTTTTTAAAAATGACTAGATTTCAACATATAGGGCCTAAAAAAATAAAATATGACATTGTCCCTGTCATTGTAGGCTGAAAATATTACATTTTCCATGTTTTTTACTCGACAAATTTCAAAATGAATCTCTAAAATTATGTGTTTTCTCACAAAAATGTCTAGTTTCTTGTTGAGCATTTTTATAGCTCAAAAACTAGAAAAACCTGAATTAAATTTCAAGTAATTTAAATACTGAAACATGCTAGAATGTCCCAACAATTTAATTAGTGTAATTACAAGCGACGCCTCCGGGTAACTAAGAATCGGGTACCCGCCAAAATTTCCCGAATAATATTGAAATGAAGAGCGAGAAACGATATTATTCGTATTTAAATCATCCCTTTCAACTCCTGCATTTTGTGTCAACGTAAGACGACCAGTAACGCAATGACGACCTCATTGAATTGGCCCGCGATTCATGTGCTTTTTTCCGTAAACTGCGGGTTATCGGGTAGCGGAATCATACCCAGGTAATGCATGACCCGAACCCGACCCAGGAACCCAAAGGCATCACTAGTATTTACAAGACTGTGAAATTCAAAATTTCTCAAGTTCGTCTGTTTGTAAGCTAAACGCTAGAGCTACTCAACAATCATATTCCGAGCTGAAAGTAGCGTACGGCTAAGCGTAGACGAGAGTTATACCACCAAGACAGTTCACTCTTATGGCTAACCGAAAATAAATCCTCGTTCCCTCGCCTAGTCTTCAATTAGTACCTATGCTCGCCACTGAAGGAACGGCCCTGGTGACTGCTCAGTAGCAGCACAATCCAGTATGCCTGTAGCTCTTTCTAGCGGTCTGCATAAGTACTACACATGAGGTGAGGTAGAGAGTGGGGTCAACATTTGCGCGACATGTCTTGGTGATATATCTAACGGCACGACCGTAGGCCGGTTGTTTGTAGCGCTTGTTTTTCCCGCCGTTTCAGGGTGACTTCTCGTTCAGCGCGCTCGGAGACAAGACGCACAGCACGGAGTTCAGCAGCGGCAAGTCCGACAGTGAGTACCCGTCCTTGATCTATCCGCCGGCTAGGGACAGTATAGCACCAGCTCGCTCGACAACGGAAAAGCGTTTTGCGTGACGCGTTGTCGGACGAACGAAGCGCGGGGAAGCGAGCACCGTTTGTTTGCTGCTTTTTTTGGTGCAGTTTTTTTCAATGTTTGGATACGGCGTCACCGTGTTTTGAGACGTGAAGGCTGAACGGTGGGGCGGGCAATATCTTCGGCAGTAACTACCCAAATTGGCGCTAAATCGACGAGCCGATAAACCCAAATATCTGTTCATTCATTGATTCATTCCAGTACGTAGTTTTTTTTTGCAATGAGTCTTTATCAAAAGTATATCATGTGAAATAGTAGACCTAAAAATAAACTAAAAAGCAGGGGATACATTGAGATTACGTAAGAATATGTTTAAAACTTGAAATATAATTGTACATACTAGTAGTACCGTAGTTTTTCAATGTAATTTTCGTAAAATACAGCTCCGTGAATATTTTCACAAAAAGCCCAATGTCGCTAAATGCTCTGAAAAAGACATTTATATTGAAAAGTGGTTCAATAAAATTCAATGTTGAATTAATCGAAATACCGTGAAACATAAAAAATATATATCCTTGTGAAATATCTAGATTTGATAGTTTATTTCATTATTGCTCAATTCCCGCATCTCTACCAACATAGTGTTGAAGTGGCCTCTTGACCTCTTGACCTCTCCTGGACACAGGTACACCGTAGACATTGCCCGTTTTACCGTTGTTTTCGAGTTCTGCCGTTTGACTTGTACTGCCGCGTGATCCAAGGTTCGCATTGTACTTGACTGTGCTGATCACGCGTCTCCTGTTTTCACGCGTCTTGTGTTTTCACGCGCCTCGTGTTTTCACGCGCCTGTTGACGTGATGCAAGTGCACATTAAACTTAACTGTGCTGATCACGCGCCTCGTGTTTTCACGCGCCTGTTGACGTGATGCAAGTGCACATTAAACTTGACTGCGCCGATCACGCGCCTCTTGACCGATCCCGTAGCTCATCCTGCCCTCCCTTCGACGGATATCGGGGAAGAATGCGGTCCTTATCTTCTCGACTATCTTTTATCCATCATTATTATAATGAATTATTATGTTTATCAATAATATTTAATCTACCTCTTAGGTTGATGCACGTACTGTGTTTATAAAAATGGAGAAATTCAACTTTACTATTTTTTTACATCTTCACAAACCAGTGTTCTTAATAACTTAACAATAACCTACCTTTTAAATAATTATTTTCATCATTATTTGTATTTGTTTTCTGATAACGCCTTTTCATATAATTGAATTTTCTATCTAGATATAAGTTGATCATTTTCTATAAGTAATGTTTGTAACGGAATTGTATTTTCTATGGATTATCAAGCTGGATCCCCGCGGTCAATCACGCAATGTGAACAGCCAACAATAAAGTTGCTTTTCTCTCTGAATGAAAGTTATATCAACTCTAAGGTGATTTTATGCTCTTTAATTAATATGACATTCTATTTTTGTGGATCCAATCAGTTTTACGACGATTTGTGAACGAATACGGAAAATGTGATGGAATTGATTCACGTATCGTCTTGAAACTTGATTGAATTCACAAAAATAGAATATCATATTAATTAGCGAGCATGAAATTATCTCCGAGTCGGTATATTTTTATTTCAATTTCATTGGTTCGTAAACATATGTGAAATAGTAAAGATGAATTCTCTATGGTACAAGCATCGTGCTTGCAGCCCCTTAATGAGTACAGCTATTTTGATAATTTGCATGCCCATATAGGCCCTGAATATAATATCCTGACAATAATGTAGTTCTTGGGCCTATGTGTTGTTGTCAAGGAAAATGTTTTAAGAAACTGAACGTAAATAAAATATTAATCAACATTTACAAATATTAATCCTAATTACCGGTAGGCACGGTTTTCCCAGAATGTGTGTAGTTTAACTGGATGATTCATTGTAATTATTTTCTTTCTGTTGAGACCTCAATCAATACAGTCGAGGTCTCAACTGGAAGAGTAGTTTTAACATCCTGTTTAAATTCTATGCCTTTGATGAAACCGGTCCTTGATGTGTAAATTATTCCTAACTGGCAATTAATAATGCTGTGATTAGGATTTGTACATTTTGATAATTACGTGGTAAAGGAATTTGAATTGATTTCCGGTCGAGTTGTTTATAGGTGCTGGTAGTAGTACTACGTAGACTTACTAAACTGTACGCGTCGAATACGACCCAACGAGCGATTGTCGCGTCGTGTTTCGGACGAGTTGCTCCCGACTTTGACCTTTCGGTCGCAGTCGGCTAAGAGAGAGATTCAGCCCGCTCGCAAACGGTCCCCAAAAAAAAAAAAACTACGGTGTTCATCGTAGCATGTAATCGAAGCAAATATTTTTAGATCAACGTTCTGAATACCGTCTTGGCTTTTTTCCTTCTTGAGTAACAATTGATCATGTAGATTTTGAAAAACTATTCAAGTTGATAATTGAAACTTTGAAAATTCGCACATGAATAACATGGATTTGAAAAAAGAAAACGGAGATGTGCGGCTAACAATGTCTGTACTGATTTTGTTTTGTTTTTGGGTAACAATTGATCAAGTAAATTTTGAGAAATTTCTCAAGTTAACACTTGTAACTTTAAAAATGTCCATGAGATTAATATGGATTTTTTTCCAAGTGAGATGTGAGGCTAACAATTCATTCCGCTCCCCATAGCTCATTCAGCCGAAACACTGCTGTACAACATACAATCAAGTCAAGCAAGGGTTCAAATCTCACGTAGGGAATATTTTTGTAAACATAATTTCCCCGCTCTTTCATAACCCCAAATAGCCTAGCTGTTGGTGGGGTCGTTGAGAAAACAATAATCATCATCAGGATAAGAAAGAGAGATGTAGACAATGTTTTTTTTTTATAAAAATCGAGTAACTTATTATCATAAAGTGGATTGATTTCAATTAAATTTCATTCAATATCTCTCTCTTAGCCGACGGTGACTGCCTGTAAAACCTTACCCATCTGATCTAGCCTAACCATTACTGTACTATAAATACATTCATCCCACACCAACGCTAATCCCGTTTGCAGCTATTGCCGCTAGCATATCGTTTTGGTTTTGAATTATTTTGCTATTATTTCTCTCTTTCGTACCAGTTTCAGCGGGCTCGATTTCAGAAGTGGACAGAAGGGCACTGGTACGTACTCTCGAGCCGAGACGAACGGTATTGTTTGGTTAACGGTCACTAACGAATGGATTGGGTGTTTTTATCTGTCACTTATCTAATAATCCACTTGAAATTTTGTGCCATGTCTGTTAGCTCCAAGAGGCTAGGACTTTGTGCGGTTAATGTTCACTAAAGAAAGCTACCAACAATGACAATATATTATACAAACAAATTCACGGCCTCTTGGACTGAATAATTCCATCACATTACGTAGCCCACCTCATAAACAGGGCTGTGATTTTGTGCTAACAACAATGGAAATACACAGAGACCAGACATGTTGCCATGACAGGTAGCTGTACTAGTGAGCATTAACCAATCAAAGTCCTAGCCAGCCTCTTTGAGCTAGCTAGGACTAGCACGTTATTTCAAGTGTATTATTAGGTAACGGTCCTGTTTATTTAGGTTGGTGGCCTTGGGAATGGTAGTTCGTCAATTTGGATCTGTGCACGTATTAGTTACCTAACGCACGACGTAGTGATACCAACATACTTCATCATATAGAGAAGGTGTACCAACTCTCATACTAATAACATGTTCGGTATTTGTGGTTTCTTGCCGTCAGTTCAGAGCCAAATGTCCAGATTGCCTGTCGCGATTCAGCGGATTTCTTTGTGAATTAAATGTAGATATGAGTGGCTACGGTACCGGTGGCATTGTAAAGCATTTTAGTTCCATATAAAAGTGATAGTTGCGTTACAGGCAATCGGGACCCTGGACTCTCGAACTGACCTCGGAAATATTTTGAAGACACAAGTTGGAGCACCTCCTTTAGATGTATTATGATGAACTACATTGGTATCGCTATATCGTGCCTAATGCTTGTGTATTGTTTGCTTTGCTAGTATCTAATATCTTCACCTCTTGGTATTCTCTTGCTTTTTCTTTCGTCTTATTTTCAGTCCTAATTAAGAATTGGAACATTTCCAGGATTACTCCTCGAATGATATCTGTCAAGGATGAGGATGTTGCTGAATATTGATTGATTGATTATCGTGTGTCGTATATTGGACCACCGATCGATCTGTATCGGCCAGTAATCGATCGACGATTATTATTCATTTAATTATTTTTCAATGTTTTGGAACGGTTCGAAAGTTTGCGCTGTCATTTCGAGATGTAGGCACATATACATTTTTTTTATTTGTTCCATATACAAATGCTCGGACAAATATTTTAAGGAAACTTATTTTATTTGGTTGTTGATTTTACCAACTATTTTTCAATCAATCAGAAAATTTATGATCATGAAAATCGATTGATCATTGTCACCTTTTGACATCGAATGTTATTGACAATTAAGTTGTCTGCAAGACATAGGTTTAGAGGTCCAACCTTGCAACGTAACGTTATTAGCGAATAATCCACTCACCCCGTATAACCTAGCTGTTGGTGGGGTCAATGAACAAATAATTCAGTTGCTGAATACAGGCCCCAGTAGTTTATTTTAAAATCATATCAAGTAACAAAATAAATGGAACTCTTAAATATGAATGAATGTTTTACATATCTTATGTTTTTTCTTCTTAGACTATTGAATTTTGAGTGAGATTGCACTTACCAATTCGATGCACTGATACCGAATGTACATCTTCTTTATCTAGTTGCTTGTACTGTTTCCGTAGGTTGCCACCATGGGAACGAAGTGTGTCTCGTAGAAACAAAAACCACCCAGTAAACCTTATAAAGTAAAACACATCGTTGTACGTAATGCATTGCTTGAAATAGACAGCTTAATGTTATAGTTTTGTTTACTGGCACATTCAGTGACATTTTTCAATCCTCCGCTCTTTCTTTCTCTCCATGTCTCTCCCACTACTCCTCTCTCTCTGTCTTTCTCTCTACATCCAAGCATTTGATCAATGAAAATTGTGCTTAGGGAGTCTGAAATTATGTACATCTGTCAAACCTTGCACCAACAGGTTGTGTGTGGGGGGAGGAGGGGGAGGGTAAAGAGCCCAGTAGGACGGACATTCCCGAGTCTGAAAAATAGCGCAATTTCATTGTTTCAAATCCATGTGTGAATCATAAAATCAATAACTTGATTTCTTCTAGTGCTCTCGCTTGCTTGACCGTCCCAACGTAGTGCCATAAGGCCGACGTTGAATGACTGTTTTTAGTTCCATGAGACTAATGTTAATTGACGACTCGCAGTCTCCGCCCCCTTGACGTCACAAATCGTACCGTCCAATCAATAGAGCTGTTAGAATTAAGATGAAATTCAAATATCCAATCGGGGTATCTTGAAATGACTACAAATGATATTATCCAACTGGCCGACTGGTGAAGCCACTCCCATTTTGAGTCGTCAATTGATTCTGTTTTTAGTAGTGTAAAATCAAATTCAGTCTGCTTAACTAGAAACTTGAAAAGTTCAAAATAGCTTTATTTTACTATACGAAGCAAGTATTGTGTATGAAAAAGTACTTATCCCACCCTGTCATCTTTCTCTCTCTATTTCTCTTATGCACGTGTCTTTTGTTCTAATTGTTGGTAATCTTCCAGTTCCCAGCTTGCTGCTTCATTAGCCGTGTATTTGCGTGCCACCTAGTACAACCCGACCTTGTTTTCCACTCTCTTCCGTCACGTTCCCCGTATCCTTGTCACCTCCTCGCCTCTGTGTGTGTTTCATGTCGTGTGTGTGTGTGTGTTTCGTGTCGTGTGTGTGTGCCCGTAAGTTACGTCACTTGGTATTGGGCGACTTCTGTCCGTCATTTCGATGTCCGTTCGTTGTTTGTTTTTCCTGTTTTTGTGTTTGAGTTGCGTATTATTTGCAGTATGTACTTTCGTGCCCGGGTAGAATCTCGTGGTTTGAACGAGGCCGTAGAACAAGGCCTCGAATCAAACTAGTCGTAGAATATTTAATGTAGTCCCAACAAAATAATTTGTTATTTGCTGAATGATTAGTCATTAGAGATTCTACTGCGCACATGTAGCCTAGGCCTAAAGCTTGGCTTTTTATGTTTTAATCTTTTGCTAGCTCAATAAAAATGTTTGTATTCATGTATTTATGTTTGTCTCTAAATTTATGTACGTATTTACATATATACTCACTACACTGTAAGCCCAAGTGCACAATAATTTGTAGAACATTTATTTTGTAGAACATGGGTTTAAAAAGAGACCATAATTTGATTAATTTCTCTCTTTTTTTCTCAAACTAAATCTGTTATTATTTTTTCAAGAAATTTTGATAAGTTGTGTCTGTCTAATGTCTACGTTACCTGCCTACACAGTTTGTAAGCGATGTTTTAATTTGTGTACTGATACCATAGCTAGAAAATTTGATGTATTTTAATTTTAGTATAGATATCTACACTCTTCTTCCTTCAAACATTCAATGTCGAATTCAACTGACCAACCAATCAGACAGTTCTAAATAATTATCTGAATTAAATTGTTTTGTTGGCTCATCTAGTCTGAAATTATGATTGTAAACAGGCGTAGAATGCAGACATTGCGCGACATGTCTCGGTAGTACATCTCCCGTCTGTGACTGTACGAGAGTTTGATTAGGTTGACGCGTGCGTTTGTTGCGTAGAGTGCTGACATTGCTTGACATTTCTCGGTAGTATATCTCCCGCCCGCGACTCTACAAGAGTGTGGTTAGAGTGACGCTTGCGTTTGTTGCGTAGAATGCTGACATGCCGGTGTCGACGACGTTTGCCGGCGGCCTGCGCTACGCAGCTTCGTACAGTCCTCACATCCGTCGCTCGCTGCCCAACATGAACCACATGTCCAACGAGCCCGCCAAGATCTACCCCTACCACCTGCTGCACATCACCAACTACCGCCTCCCCGCTGACGTGGACCGGCTCAACCTAGAGGTATTTGTCTTACGAGTCTATAAGTATGAATTTGTTCATTTTATCTATTTATTTATTTATTTGTTATTATTACATACAACTTTGAATTATGAAAATTCGGTGGTTGTAAACTTGTAGTCTTACTCATACATACATAGAAATAAGTATAATAAGAACAATTAGTACCTATATGAATTGTATTTTAGATTGTTCCACATTGCACAAACAATGTATTTTCTTTATTTAAACCACAGACAAGCTTGTGTCAGGCTTTGTGAACTTATATGTATTCATATTGGGAATCAATAAGAGAAAATGTCAACTTCAATGACAACCCGAAGGACCTGAAATCAACAACAGAAATCACAAACAAATATTGTTGGTTATTTTATTGAAGGAGAACCGATACTTGGGAAATTCATTCATCCGATCTTGGGACAAGTCATTCGAGAGTCTGATGGTCTGACTCAAGAATGAATTTTGTCCAACGTTAGTTTTGTACCGGAGCACAAAGATGCATGTTGATGGTCTCGTCGACCGTGGAATGTGGCTGGTGCGATGAGACTCGTAATGTCGCTACAAGCCGGAAGGCACTATAGGCCTTGTATAGGCACCGAATGGCAGTCACGATTTCTGCGGAGTTGAAGAGGCTCGCGATTTAGTTTTCTCTTCAAAGCACCGACACTGTACCAAGGCTGTTTCTTCTCCTCGTTCCAGCAACAGAAAAAATTGGGCCAAACTTAAATCTAATACATTTTTAAAAGAGTTCACTTCGATATATTGAATCTATTCACTTTGTCTATCGGGTTCTATTGCACTGCTTGTTAATGGAACTCTTGACCACTTGACAGCTGGGTTACAAATCACTACCGTACCTCCGAGGCCGGGTTATTTTCAGGTTATATTGCACAGATACTTGCGTTTAGATGGCCTTTCATAGCATTTGTAGCAGAAACAAATGGTTTTATTGCGATGATATATTGTTGTACTTGATATGTGAAACAAGAAATTCAAAGATACTTTTATTTAGCACTCAGGCTTGTCAATTTGACACATTTGGCCTAGAACGATGTTTTGGAATAACAGCTGACTATATTTTATCATTTTCCAATACATTAGCGTATTCTATCGGCCCCCAAAAAAATTAAACTCATTTCTCAATCCATCTCCCAGATGTCAGTACAAGTCCCATGTCAATATGACGTCATGTAGTCAAGATATGAAATAAAACGTTTTGGAATGTGTTGGGACGCGTATTTGCGCCAGCTGCCGTGAAGTGATTAACGACGTGTTTTGTTTGTCTCGTAGCGCCACATCTCGGACACCGAGTTCGACGCCGTATTCCAATGCAATCGCAGCGAGTTCTACCGAATGCCGCAGTGGCGGAGAAACGACATGAAACGCCGCGCTAGGCTCTTCTAGACGTCGCCACGGCCAGCCGTGAGAGACGCTCGGCTCATCGCGTCGGTAGAACACGCGCGGATACGTTTCGTTTGACCGCGGGGAGGATAATCTTCCTACGTTGTTTCTTCTTCCGATAAATAGACTCTTTGGATACTTTTTATTACTTGATTTAATGACGGTACAGGCAGATTAATCGACGGCGATGAACGCCGAGGGGAAAAACTGTACAGAAATAAAACACCAAGTGTTGATTTTATCCGATACTTTCTTCTTGAATTATTTTTATTTATTTACATTTTAGTCATGTTTTTGTATAGGACCACGAAGTGTCTTTCTCTGTTTTTATTTTCTTTTGAATAGTTTTTATTTTTTTACTTTTGTCTCGGTCGTAGAATTGCTAATACGATTAATGTGCCTGTACCGAAAGTAGGGGTAGGAGGGGATATAACTAAAACATTTCATTTTAAAATGTTGGCTTCATTGCAAAGAGCAACAGGTTGCGAGTTTTCTCTCGTCGTTTCATTTCAGTAAATAGTTCCTATCGTATTTAGCCGACGCGAGAAAACTCGGCGGATTTTGCTCTTTGCAATCGATGACGTTCAAATCTGGAATCGAGCGTGAACGTGCATCTGTACGTCCCAGCGAGGCGTACGATCAAAACTTTCTACGGGAAGATTACGATGCAAATGTTCGGAATAAAATCTTACCAAATGCGGAGCTGACGAAATTGAGGACTGCACAAAGCTTAGATATTAGAAGCAATATTTATTTACCGTAACCAGCGGCAACGTTGTTATAAGTTACTGCGTGAAATATCCTGCATATACATTATGCCTATTCGATGTCTGAAGCTTACGCCGAAAGACCGGAACTTGACCGCAACTGGGTTAAACTAAAGATCGTCAAATTGCCAACATTAAACAGCGGACGTTCATCTTTAGTTTGACTTCAGTACGTTTATGTCCATTGTTACAGGCTCATCAACTTTGCGTTATAAATTACAAGCTTAGAGTTACCAATTATACATTTATTTCTGCATTTTATAATCTTTATTATCATTATTATTTATTAGTTTTTATTGTTACATTGGAATTAAGTTACACTTTTTAAACTATAATAATATTCCCTGCTTTGGATTAGATTTGTAATTGCTTTCGTGTCGGGTGATTTTAATCGACGGTGTAAATGAAAACGAGAGGTACTACCAACCAAACGTGGCGAAACTGACGTTTGGTTTGAATAATAACTTGATCAGGGATCTACCGTGGTGCATATGTCCTGAATATGCTTACGATATTAGTATTGCTTACTGAGACAGAACGTTACTCGGCTTGCTGTTAATGCCGCCGTGGACGTATCCAAGGTCATCTCGATCTTTGACGCACGGACAAGACCAGGTCGTAGTGCGACGAAAATGAAAACCGTTCTGAATCCCACTTCAAAGAACAGGTGCTGCAATAAACACGGGTATGTTGGTAGTTTTTTTTGTGTTGACATTATTATTTTATGTATTGATACGCGTCACCACACTGAAAATATTTGCCGATAGTGAAAATACTATTTTCAACGACTTGTGGTTTTAAAACAGATATTCTTAGTTTGCCCGGTAATTAATTTGTATCAATTTTGCAACGTTCTTTAGTTGTGTCGTAGATGACCACCAGTTGTAGACTATGCGAGTCACGCGATGGAAGCCATCTTCGTCGCAACTAAATAATATCGATATTGTCATTACCAATTTAAAATAAATCACAAATAATTTCGAGCACCAATAAAAAATATGTTGTTTTCTCCACAATTGATTTGAAAATAATATTCTTTCTGCTGCTGTCAATATTATTTGTGTGATGATCTTCAATATGTTCTTTCATGGTGACTATTTGCACGCGGTTGTAAGTCTTACGTTCGATCGTTTGAGTGTGGGATAGGGTGCGACGAATCCGCTAGGCTGAGATAGAGAAGATCTTGAACGCGTTCAACGACCAGTCATCAACCGACGGCCACGTCACACGTCCACGGCCGTCGGTTGCGGAATCCCACGTTGTATACGTCCACGGCTATCTGGTTTGCGTAATGAAACGCAGTTACTGATTTCATGCTGGTACATGTATTATATTAGAACAGGTTGACGTCAGATATGTGTGTGTATTTGCAATTGTTATGAAAAGAAGTGTTTAGAATAAGGTTGACATCGTTTGACCTTCGATAGGGTCAATGGAAAAAAAAGCTGAATTAATTGTGACATGCTTTCTTGTTGTTTCAAGTTAAAAATTGTATAAAAATGAGAAAGATGTTTAAAATTTAATAATAATAAGCGATATTAAAAGTAGGCTATCTTTGCCCAAGATTATTTTTAAAGAGGCAAATTTTAAAGTCTAGTTATTAAGATATAATAAAATAGCTGACCTTTCATGGGTGACTATATTGTAAATTAAACTTATTCGTGTGTGTTTATCTTAATAATAATCTAGGGAAAAAAACATAAAAAATGAATTATGTTGCGTGGGGAATTGAGACATGGAGATACTTTTTTAATTGACTATTATTTCATTTGTTTTGACGAAACTAGAATTAATTTTGATGTTTCTGGGCAAAATGCAGCTACTAAATCTGAGTGCATTATTTTAATTGTTTCACGAGGATTTTATTCATTTTCGTGTTGGTACTTTGGTTTGGTGCTAGTCGGAAAATAGGGACTTTCTTATTTCGAATTGTAAGGAAATTGTGAAGAAATACTGTTATTCCCTATCAAAATTCTTGTTATAAAACACACTTGTCAATAAATCGTGAGTAAAACTGCTGTATACACTGCGCTGTGTAGTAGACACGCTGCGGCATTCTGTTCTGCAGAACATCTTTTATTTCTGTACATCACATTTTACTTGTTTGTTGCGTAAATAACTCTTATGAATACTACCTACTTAATAGTTGATGCTTCTTTAGGCAGCATTTAGTGGATTTAGATGCTAGTAATGGATGTGAAATAAAATAATTGAAATTAAGCTTCTTAATAACACTGTTTGGTTTGTATTTGAGAATTTCTTCCATTCCTTCGTTCCTTATCTTCTTCCTCCTTCAGATTCAAAAGTACTTGGGGAACCGGTATTAGGGGAACCGGTATTAGTTTTTAGGCTTTACAGTTATCCTATCAATGGGGAACATTCTTCTGGGGATGTGAGTATTATATAAGATGAGTGACTATTGTTTGCTTTCGACCCCACCAACAGCCAGGTTATATGGGGGTACGAATCAGCAGGTGATGATGAGTGAAAGGGTGTTTCTTGAAACCATGCCCAATGGTGACCTCAGTTTCTGAAGCTCTGTCTCAGCTAGCTAAATGTATCAATGTTGAAATGGTATATTAAAAAAGTTTCAATGACAAAAAAAAAGTTGAATATTCCGAGAAAATGTTGGGAAAACTGGTTGAAAAATATGTTGAACCGTTACATACAAGAAAACTAGTAGATGGTCAGCATGAAGATGACAATTGATGTATTGGCTCAAAAATCACCAATTTAAATACAAGATCGAAGAAGAATTCAAGAATAAGTTCAAACAAGGACTTTGGTTTTATTGACCTTTTTGATTCGTACATAATACTTATCTTAATTCTTAACTAAAGGGTGTTGGCACGTAACAAACGACAAACAATCATTACCATAGCAATACAGCGGACTGGTGGACTACCAAACATTCTGATTGGTCAATTCCAACTGATGGACACTGCTGTCTGTCTCTTTCAACAATGGGTGACGTCACTTGCCAGAAGCCTATAAACTATAATTATATTATTTTTCTTATTAGACCTACTATTATTATACGATACCCATACTTTGTACAACGTACTGGTCCAAGGGACGAAAATAAATACAAAATATAGGCCGATTCATAAAATAACATTTTATGAAATACATAGAATGTAAGCCTAAATAGTTACGAACTTTATGATATGTTCCTATGGGATGTAAGAGAGGTATTCATTCACACTATAGAAGGGGTTGGCAATGAGGAATTTCTCAAGAGATGATTTGAAAGAGCTGATTGGGGGGGAGCTTGTAGAAAAGAGTGGAGCATAGACGTTGTGGGCATTTAGTTGATAGGGTGAAGTTATGAGGAGTGATAACAATGTTGAGTTTTGTTCTGGTGGAGTGGGAGTGG
This sequence comes from Brachyptera risi, assembly GCA_964007535.1. Lineage (NCBI taxonomy): Eukaryota > Metazoa > Arthropoda > Insecta > Plecoptera > Taeniopterygidae > Brachyptera > Brachyptera risi. The sequence goes on along the minus strand of OZ023331.1, from coordinate 46,933,759 downwards.
ACTGACGAGTTCAGGAGGAATACTTCGGGGTGCACGGGGACATAGATTGCTGCTGCTTGAATTAGAGTCGAGTGAAGTGTTATCGTTTTTGCTTTTTCGGTTAAAGCGTTTATTACGGTGGACTTGTGAAGAGTGGATCGGTATGTCAGGATTTGTTAGGTCAAGTATAACAACACGATAAAACAATTGTTAATGACGATTGCGAGATATATTATCAAAATAAAATGCACAAATTGATACACAGTATATAATGGAGTGAAGAATAAAACGTTTTGGCCTACTGATCGCCGGTTTTACGATCAGTACAGTTAATGTAGATTGCTGCCGGTTTTACAGTTTTCTTACTTAACGACACACGTCAGAACTACTTGAGAGTCTTCATCGTTGTGGGGCGAGAAATAGGCCCTCATCCCCTAACTTCATATTTTTATCAGGGGCTACAAGTTAAATTGCAAAACAGGAAACGGAAATGCAAGTTTAAAGGCTAAGTTATAATTTGGAGGCAAAGCATAAATAGAATATTGATTACAGAAGTGTGAGGACGCCAAGAGAAACGAAGTATGGTTTGCATGATTGGTGACGTGATAAACCTGCTAGTATTCTTACTGCACGTTTCCGGAGGATGAAGATGCGGTGAAGATCCCCGGAATATGATGCCACACGAGATGATGGAGTGGATGTGGGCGTGATAGACAGAATAACTCTTCTCCTTCTCAATCTAAATTTTTGATTTGTTGACTATTCCCGAAATTATTACCTCGAGATTTATTGTTTGTCAATAGCATTAACCACAATTCTATTTTTAGACACATTCGGACAAGAAATGCCCGAAAACGGTCTTCTTGATTATAATATGTCATTGAAATTTACATTATAAATTTTAAAATTCGATGTGGCTCTGATGTTTGACGTCACCAAGTATCTAATCGTGGTTAACGCTGTCATTATTACGTATTCTTTTTATTCTTGCATCGTGGTCTCTCTTACCGATTAAGTGAATTCTAGCCGAGATAATTCCTTAAAAGCAGGCCACAATGTTTCTTTCTCACTGTGAGAAACACGAGATGTCATCAATCGTACATCTCATTCAACATCCACTGATGCCAATAGATCTCAGCAATCGTGCGCTCACAGTGTCGGCCCAGGTCGTATCTAACAATAGGTCTGAAAGTCTTGAATCTTCAAGCTGAACTCAATCGAATTTGAATTGAAAAGTGCATTTTAGAATTGATCTTTTTAAGAAGAATAAGAAAAAACACGAAATATATTTAAAATCACTTTTTGCCCATTTGTACTTCATTTTGAGCTGAGTTTCTCTCAAGCAGTTGAGTTGTTCTTCGATTGAAAGAAATTACAAAGCTTACCCTTATTTCTGCTTTCCTGCAAAGTTTACCATTTGCATTTATTTTCGTCCCATGGACCAGTACGTTGTACAAAGTATGGGTATAGTATAATAATAGTGGGCCTGATAAGAAAAATAATATAATTATAGTTAATAGTTAAGATAATGCCAGTTCTTCAACTTGGCCCGTAGGACTAGGAGAGGTGATACAATAAAATCAACAAAATAGTAATCATGCTTTTTATTAATTCATATTGCATCAACTACAAAATAAAATTGGATAAAAATTAATATTTGAAATATTAGATCATTTGTAATTTAAGTAGGGTAAAAAGTAAAATACTACATTAAGTAAGTGGATCCAATCTAGAAAATACCCTACAAACAAAGCAACAAATAAATTACAGTTAAAAAGCTCTGAAAAAATGCCAGTATTTACATAATACAAACTTGCCGATGAATTTGTACTTGACAAAGTGTCGGCACTGAAGCTGGGTTCGGCTTAATGCTGACCTTGCAGACGGTGATTGAAGCGTATATTTTACGTACAGCTGTAAATACTGGAGTAATAAAACCTCCACGAACTCTAGTCGAATCAGATCGTATTTTGGAACGATTTCAACTGACCCACTACTATTACAACTACAACTATTCAACTATTGCAACTATTAGGCCTGAATGAAATTTTTTCTTGTTTTCAAATGCAATGTTCATTTGGGATATCACCGACCAAAAGCATTCAATCGTTGATCGATCTGCATCAGCTAGTAATCGATTAAAATCAACTGATCAACGGTTATTATTCAGATTATTCATTGATGCTTCTGAAATTCTGTTCAAAAGTTCCTGATGTGCTTCTTTATAGTGGATGATACTACGCATGTAGGCGCGAACCATTTATTTATGATTTCATCGTGAATGTTGTTCCATTACATGTTTGTTTATGTTTTACTTTGTAATCAGCGATTTTTGGCCAATTATTTTTTCAATTGATCAATCAATGATCATTTCCTAGTAATGAAATGATGAATTATCTATCGATCATCATGAAAAAATCGATGAGTCAACGTTATATTTTGACATCGAACGGCAGTATTAAAAGTTTTTTCTCCTTTTTTATTGGATAACATATATAATTTCTTTTGATCAAACAAAATGTTAATGTACAAGTCAATGTGAGTAAGGATTCAATTAGTACATTGGACGTAAAATAAATTGATAGCGAGCTGGGCGCGACAAGATTAACTCCGCAGCGCTTGAAGCCTGTTCTGCATCTCCTCGAGATCTTCCTCGTCGTCGTCGACCGACGTGGAAGCCCGGGCGGCCGCTGGCGACGGTCCGATCGAGTCCGTGACGGCAGCCGGCGCCTTGCCGATCTGACCGGCCGTCAATTCCCACAGGACCTTATCAACCTCTTCCTGCGCCTCTTCCTCCAGCTCTTCCTGGTCATCCATGCTGTCCATTGTCTCTTCAAGCATCTCTTCGATGATTCCAGCCTGAAATATATATATATTTTTTATCAACATCGAAACTTGATACAAAATCGTTGGTCCCTAAGTAAGGTTATGAATGAGGGTAGGATTGTTTGGACACGGCACCACAAGGGTGATCTTTCACCCCATTATAATTATTTACTAGGAAAACGCGGGATGCGCGTTGTGAGATGAGCTTAGAAGTATGGCAATCTAGAATGAAAAATAACTTGTCAGCTCAATTTACATCTACAAACCTTGACTTACTTCAAACGTTCAAAAACCTCACCTGCAACTTGTTGATATTTATAGTAACCTGCAACCTGTCGCATAAACACTTTGCAAAACTAATTGATCCAAATATTCAATAAAATGTAAACGTTTATTGCGTTTTCTTCATTATTTCTCATTCGATTGTTGTAAAAATCTCTGAAAAGGTGTATAATAGTATTTTTCATATTCTGTGAGAATTTGAGAGCTTTTGAAAAATTCTTGTTTTTCAAGTATTTTTCCTCCAGGTTATTCTTATGAGGATTTTCCAAACTTTCCGATTATTTTCCAGAAAAACCTTCCAACCGATTCCTCTGAATAACAATCCCAACCTATTCTGGTATAACACCAACGTTCAGAAAAAGTTTCAAGTTGATTGATTCATTTCTCTGACCTGTATGCCGCGTACATAATTAAAAAAAAAAAAAAAACATGAAAACGAAGCCCATTTTTTTTCAGGGTGTGAAATGGAAAGCTTCGCTACGCTCATCTAAAAAACAATGAACTTCAACACCAGGACTGCGCTATCTGTGACAATACTTTTCCGCCGCAGGTAGAAGACTTTCAGCTTCAGAAAATTTTCAGTATAAACTTTTTAGTAAATTAAAGTACTGGTATGTGTAGGAGCTGGTTATTCTAGTAGGAGGGAGGGTGGGTGAAGAGATAACCTTGCCCTCCTGCATATCCTCGTGAGGGGATGGGAATATCCCCAGCGTTCCGACGTCCCTCAATGCGGGCCATGTGTAAAACCTCATTTGAACTTACTCTCATCATTTCTCGGGACATTTCTCGCATTGTAGCCGCAACCTCCGGAACGCTGATTAACCTCTGCATGGCCTGCATGACTTCTGTCGACTTTTGGAGGGCACCAGCCACTCTTAGCGTTGCTATTGTGAGAAAGTATGAAATTAGTGAGTCTGGCCGTGAAAATTACCCTGGAGACAGGAACTATAGGCCTAGATGAATGTGATTCTTTTACACACCTTGTTGGTTTTTCATTTGAAGCTGTATTGAATTAAGGTGAGCTTTCGAAGTGTGAATTTTATTTATCGCTTTTCTTGCTCGAATGACCTCTTTAGCTAAAATGTTGCACACAGCCTTGTCACCTTTCTTGGCTGCTTCCTTCAAGGATCGCTTCACCTTTTCTTCCTCACGTTCAATCGCTATCAAATCGAACACAAAGAATGATCACTAGACTAGGAATAGCACAAGTTACAGGTGAGCGTAAGAATCAATGGCGTAAGAAACCTCTAGTTAGTGAATTGTTAAAAATGTTCACGTCACAGCCCATTTTCGTGTGATAAAGTGGGCCTAGTGGAAAAACCAATTTATTTGACATTAGCATCATTGTTGCAGGTCACCTATGACGGAGCTTTCAAACATCTAGGTCTACGGGTTATGGGACCTATGTCGACTCAACATAGGCCTACCGATGGACCCATCTAGGCCTAGCTCCAAGGTAGTAGGCTACTTCTCCGATTAGGCCTAGTTGGTTCATACCATTAACCTTAAATTAGAACTAGAACTACAATCAATCATCAATAACCAAACGTTACCTCTAATTTGACGGTCAAGTTGATTTGACTCCTTTCTTATTTTGTGACACCACTCATTCACCTGAAAGATAGATAATCTATTAAAATGTATATTTTCACCTAGAATGTAGATCTACACCCACAGGTTGGCTCCAAAGTTAATTAAGAGTTTTTACCTGTTTCATCTGTTTTTCATTCATCACTCACACTTTCATTCAACCAAATCACACAATTATAATTTTATATCTTATTTACCATATCCTTTGGATTTTTTTCTGGAGTTTTCCCGAATAAGCCCATTTTGAACGAAATTAATAGAACTCTTGAATCAGCTGTCAAAGTTTAATGTCACTTGAAGATGATTTCTGACATGAAGTAAATTGGATTTAATTACTTCAACTTTCTCTCATAGATGGCGGGGTTGTAGCTTCGGCTTCCATGTTAGGGCTGGGATCTCGTGAACTCTCGTCTTCTTGATGTTCTCGCGAATCACGAGACGATTTACTTACAACTGGACTCCATATTGCATTTTCGTCAAGTGGGGACAGTGAATTCTTCCCTCGCGTTTCATGTATTTTCTTTTGATAAAGCGTGTTTGAAATAAAAACAATCGTCATAAGTGGTTATATATACATTAATAAAACTCTTAATGAGTTCGTGAGCGTATCTTCATGTTAAAGTGAATTGAATTCAGTGTGTAACAGTTTTGGGAAGTGAAACCGCCTCCGACATTACAAACTACAAAGCAGCGTGGCCAGTCTTTGTTTCTGTCAACTTGCTAAGGTGAGTGTAATTCTGGATCAATACAGTTTCAAGAAAAAGTTGCCGGTTGACCCATTTATGATCTCCGTGGTCAATCATGTGTGTTTTACATCGTAAATACCGCTAAACTATGAGTTTGAAACTGCGTTTCGATACCGCGAACGGATTCGGCGTTGGTCATCGGTCGGCTCGTTTTCAACAAGCGGCGAGGATGTTGCCTCCGACTGGTTTAGAAATGCGAACCATGTTTTGCCCGCCGGCTTTCCCAAGTCTGTTGTCGCTAGACGCGTCCCGCCTAACTCGGACATTCGCTTACGTGTAGGAGGTAAATTAAACATTCGGATAAGAGCAAAAAAGCTTTGTCACTTGCAATAAAAGCCTAGGTTTACTTTCCGAATAATGCGGCCAGCCGTGCATATTAGTTTCCACTGCATGATGGAAACATTGGGCCGAACCGGCATCGGGAGGCGTAGAAGGCCTAGGCCACAAGAAGACAAAGCCGGCTCCGCTTTTGAGTTACGGCTTGAAAGCAATGACATGTTTTTTAATTAAAAACTTTTTGTAATAATCGACTGAAACTTTTGTGATATTCTATAATTATTAAAGCGAGACTACGCCTATCGCTTTTCTATGCATCGGAGGCTGCAGGCTATCAACTTTTGTTTGTATCTTGTCTTATAAATATACGTGCAATAATGTATAAAATAAAATAATATATTCATCAATAAACGTCCATCATTATTTGTTAATGTTATCGTGTATGTTTAAATAACGCAGCTACCACGTAAAGATCTATCGGAACGTCAAGCAATTGGCAGTTTTCAATTACCCTATTGTTTAATATTATTAATCTACTAATTGTCATTTTAGGTTAATTCGAACTCGACCCTTTTGCTCCTACAGATTTAGTTGACCGATTCATTATGACGCGGAAAAATATTATTCATGCACTTTTTTCGTACAATATACGGTAATTACGAAATGATATTCATGACTTTAAACTGTTGTTACTAAAATATGTAGGCATATAACTCTCGCTGGTGAGTAATAGCTTCGTAGACACGCTTCAGAGCTATTTTAGTTTGACTTTGGCCTCCTGCTCGCCTAACTAAACCACCACGATACAATCATTACTGCAACCTTTTCTCGAGTTGAATAATGCTGATGAGAGAGAGAGAGAGCGAGAGAAAGAGAGAGAGAGAGAGAGAGAGAGAGAGAGAGAGAGAGAGAGAGAGAGAGAGAGAGAGAGAGAGAGAGAGAGAATACGCAGCCAGTCCAGTTGGCAAATAGAAAGAAATATTGACCTTCCTAATCTCATCAGCAGAAGAAACTGCATTCATTTGATTGCCTCTAGTTCTGTTGAAAAATAATGTCAACAATAATAATAATCTCTTTCAGTATAAACATAATAGATTGTAGTTTAGAACCAAGTCTATTTTCATCGCCGTGTTTAAGCCGTTTTGTTTGTCACTGCTGTTCATATATTATGTGCATGTATGACTATCTATGTAATCCTTGAGAAAATTATCTTGGTACATCTACTGCGGTGCTCTGACGAGTTGGAGTGTTTTTATTGTGTGCGGAAAGTCACGTGTGCGTTTGTGTGTGTAGAACTACTTTCTTCACACTCGATTTAATCACATCCACCTCGTCGCGTTGGAACTCGACCGTGCAATACGTTGTTGCAAGTAAGCAACTTTTTCCAGGTAGTACAGTACCTGTATACGCAGTGTAACTCCTTTCTCATGCAGAGAGAGAGAGAGAGAGAGAGAGAGAGAGAGAGAGAGAGAGAGAGAGAGAGAGAGAGAGAGAGAGAGAGAGAGAGAGAGAGAGAGAGAGAGAGAGAGAGAGAGAGAGAGAGAGAGAGAGAGAGAGAGAGAGAGAGAGAGAGAGAGAGAGAGAGAGAGAATTATGCCCCTCCCATCGACCTTACGTTACAGTCAGATGAAATTCTACGTTACCATTTTTACCACAATGTTTTTTTGTTTTTTTTCAAATAACTATTAGGATAAAATAGTTTTTATGTGACAGGTGATGACCGCCCCCTTTCCTATAGAGCCTAATTGACGTTTTTTTCTGATTTACATTTTATATCGCAATCTCGGATCATTTTTAGCGCGATTCTAATGTTTCATTTCGGCGATTAAAAAATGTTGATACAAAATTTTCGGCAAATTAGTTCTACACCTAACGCCGAATTACAGTACATTTAGAAAAATAAATTGACCCGATTCCTCACTCCAGGTCAAGGATGATTGAAGGTAGGATCGTTCGGACGGGGGGCACCATCGCAACGCGTAAATAACTAATTAACTCATCTCACTTGGTAAACTAATGATGTTGTTTCGGGCCTAATTGATGGATAGTTTGTAAGTTGAACGTGCGAGAAGAGCTACCTCGTTTTCGCGGTGTTAATGATCGAATGCATGATTGATGTGCTAGTTAGTAATTGTTAGGAATATAATTCAATGAATTGGTATACTCGATATAAGCGAATAGTTTCAGTTATATCCACGTTCAATTATACCAATTCAACTCGTTATTTCATCACATCTTAATCTAGGCCTAAATCATTTGTAATCAAATCTTCTGTTGATATAATATTCTATATTGATATTATATTGAAATATTATATTGATATCGTTTGATATAATACTCCACACATCTTTTTTCATATATTTTTTTTGGTATTCATTCATAACAGGCTGCATTTGATCAATCATTCATAAGCACTTTCATAGAGATTAAGGCCCGGTTTTACGAAACTGGATTAAGCAATAGTTAGCGGATTAACTTGTTATCACCATCGGTTACATATGTTATTTTCGTACCTTTAATTACTAGTTAGTGGATCAGCACCCTAACTAAGATTGGTAAAACCGGGCCTAAATATTTTTATATCGCTTGTTATTCTGTGTCTTCGGACAGCTCTATTGTGAGCAGAGGTTCACATCACTTTCTTCTTGTGCTCGCATTACAGGACCGATGTTTTTACCACCGGTACTTGCTACAATGAGGTCTCCACATATACCTGGCCGTGTCCAGACAGGTCTCTTGGAAACAACAACTTTTGTTGATTTCAGTTTCCTAATCAATAATGACTTCACGTAGCAAAAGTAGGTGACCTCAAGTTTTTTTTTGCGTTAGAAATGCGTGATGGCTCGATTTGTTTGCTGGTTCGGGCTTATCCCCCCCTCCTCCCTCCCCTCCCCCCCCCCCTACCCAACATAGCACTGAAACGGTTAGGTCATCAAGGTGAACGTGTTTTTGTGTGTTATCAAATATGCTAATGCCTACCGGTAGTAGAAGTGTGTACAATGGGAGGCTACACGATCAAGTGCCGATAGTGTGCTGGATGAGATTAGTGCGATTAGACGGTTTATTGCATTTGTGTGTGTGTGTGTGATCAGACAATTAACTATGCAATTTAATTGAATAGTTTAATGGTTTTGAAATTGGTGAAATTATTCTGGGATTTCATTTACCGCATATGTAATGATTTTGGTTTCTGATTCGTTCAAGCTCAAAGGTATTGTTGATTTTATTCACGTCTTTATTGATTGGATTACCGGTAATGAACAATTGAACATTTCGTCTACATTTACTAAAAATATTGAATTTGGAATGTTGTAAATTACCCGAAGTGGTGTGTCCATTTTACATGTTGCTTCTAGTCGGTTGTCCCGACTGATGATTGAATATTAAATGGTTGATCATTAGTCAAGGTACAATAATAACATACGTGACCGAGGGTGTCAACTAATTAATTTGCCAATTTTTGCTTGATTTACATAACATCATCTTGGTACAACCGGCTTTTACTAGGTCTATATTCAATAAATAAACATGTTTAATTGAATATTAATGATTTTGTATTCATTAAATATAATTCGACCTCTCGTACTAATGAATATTCCAGTGATCAATTTAAGCTTATTCGTGTAAATTATGTTATATTATTCTATAAACTTTGATTATTATGTGAATTTAAATATGATAATGTAGTTCTAGATTAAAATTGGGCCTCGGTTTTCGCCAGTGAACATTGTTGTAATAAGTGGCAAGGCAGTAATCGGTGAATGCTGGCAAGCTACAGACTTTCATTTGTTTCTCGTCCATCTTCACCGCCATTGTCGACCACAGCTGCCGGTTCGATCAGTTGCGATCAGTTCTGACCTCGGTGTTGCATCGATTGCGTGGGCTCAGATCTTACAATAGCTGTAACCACGGCGAGCTACTTGATGACGTCACATACCAGAGCCACATTGATCTTTTAAATTTATAATATCGATTTAATTATGCATTATAATCAAGTAGGCCGTTTTCGAATCTTTCTTGTCCCAAATGTACATGTAGGCTTCTGTCAAGTAACAAATGATGAACAATAGTTACCATAGCAATACAGCGGACTGGTGGACTACCAAACATTCTGATTGGTCAATTCCAACTGGTGGACATTGCTGTCTGTCTTTTTCAACAATGGGTGACTTCCGTTGACAGAAGCCTATACATAGATTTTTGGCTAATGCCATTGAATATTCCTGTCTAAGGTCAAGATTTATGTTGTGATGCCGTTCTTTTTTTTTTTATATATATATATACTTTGACCTTTGCACCCAAAAATATTGTTCTACCAGGAACGATTTTACCCAGTTGATTTTTTTTTTGAATGCGAACATATGCGAGATTTATTATACCGTTACATACACGGGCTCAGACGAGAGAAAACTGTCTGTTGTTTTATTTTCATACCTTTTTTCTAAGTGATTGTTTCTACTGAGAGTGGTGGCTCAAACGGTAGCGTGCTGGCACGTCATTCGGGAGACCGGGGCTCGACTCTCTCCATGGTTGACCCTCTTGACAAGAATTTTGTCGCAAAAGTGAATCCAGTTACAGTTCTTTGAAAACTAATCACGGTCATTTCCTTCACACTGTCCACCAAAACACCTTTCAACACTTCCTCTTATCAGCTCATTCATCATTCACCGACGCCAATAGATCTCGATTACCATTAAAATCGGTAAAACCAATTTAAATATGTAATCGTGGCCTGAAGAAGCTATTAGTGTAGCTACATAACTTTTACTTGATCGACAAAAAATGAAATGGAAATTCTTCGTTTTTTGTTTCTTTTTATCTGTGCGGTGTTATTAAATATTTCGCGCTCGCAGCATATTATTGTCCCGTCAGCGGGTTGCGAAAGGCGGTTGTGCTGACTCGCTGACTGCTGGCTGCTTAGCTCGCAGTATTATCAGCGCACGCAAACACTTGCTTTTTGCACGCGGCCCGACACGAGCGCCACGTCGAGGATTAACATGGGAGGCGATTTAGCGAATATCAGTTTTTTTTGTGATAATTTTTAAACGGTATGAGATATCAGTATTGTAATGCGTGGGAAACACTGATAATTTCAATACATACTGAAGAGGCTACTTTACATCTCACAACCCATGAGTAAAACCAGCAGGGAACGGTCAAAACAGGTCAAGAAGCGTCAATACAGGCCTTTAGCTCCCAACACATGGTGGGTAAACGGTGGGACCTATCAGTCCAATTCTTTTTGCAATGAAACCACAATGAGTATATCTGTGCCTCTACGTTCACTAAGAATCATAATTATATATTATATTACTCTGAAAAAATCGTCAAAACCATGAAAAACAGGTAGAAACATGTTGATTGTTGACAATTATTTCGAAAGGGTTGAAAACATACCACGAACTAAAGCTCTTCGTACGAGCACGTATTGAATACTAACCGAAAACTGTAAGTCAATACGATGATTAGTTTTCCGTTGCCAACTTGACGTCTGCAATCAAGCCGGTATAGACAACATGTAATGAGGCCTCTTAAGATGGTATTTAACTCGTGTCGCATAACTGTCAAACATATACAACTGAAAAGAATACATTTTCAGCGTTTACCTTGGACTATCAACTTGGACTATTGGACTATTTGGACTGTTAACATGGCAGGCGATTTAGCGAATATCAGTCTTTTGTGTGATAACTTTTAAACGGTATGAGATATCAGTATTGTAATGCGTGGGAAACACTGATAACTTTAATACCTTCAAGATGGTATTTAACTCGTATCGTTTAATGGTCAAACAGCTAACAAGAACACATTTTTAGAGTGTACTTTTGATAACTATACGATGTAAGGTGGATAGTTTTTACCGAGGGGTAAACTACTAGTAAATTTGGTGTACTCCTGGGGCCGAATTTACAAAGGGTCATAACTTTGATCCGGCTCAAAGTAACGACAATTTCTAGTGATTTAATACCATATTTGATCTATTATTTTTGATTTTTGATTTTTGATGAATAATAGATTGATAATTAATAATGGATTTAATAAAAAATCAAGATTGAAGAATCAAAAATAATAGATCAAATATGGCATCATCTCTATAAATTGTCGTAACTTTGAGTCAAATCAAAGTTATGACCTTTTGTGAATTCGGCCCCAGATTTCAGATTTCAAGGGATTTCATGAAGATTTCATAACAAGTGTAGGCCTACACAGATTTACCTCGGTTTTTTCTTATACCGACTTGAAGGTATTGAAAATATCTCTTACCTCCGTAAATTGGAATTTCGATATCTCATACCGATAAAAAGTTATCACAAAAAAATGATATTTCACTAAATCGGCTCCCGTGGACTCTTGGGGACTCTTGGACTCTCACGTATCAGGAAAAAACGTGACAGTGTTAGGATTTAATTGTTGAATTTGTCCAGGCTAATATTTTCAAAAATGATTAAATAAAACTTGAAAAAACTAATATTTGAGTAGGTCTATTTTATTTTCAAGTACAAACGCGTAAAAACGCAGACGTCTATTTTCAAACAGCTCGTTTTCCACGACTGTTCGAAATGAAATTTTCAAGTAAATCCACATTTTGTCTTGATGAAAAATAAGACTTGTTTGAAACTTTGTATCAAACTTACAGAGCATGTTCAATTCTCGTCAATATGTTGACGGCAGCCATCAACATCTTGACGTCGTGTATAGGCTAGATCAGAAATACGGGTTATCTACTAGCTGTCAAGATGTTGAGTCAACATCTTGACAGCTAGTAGATAACCCGTATTTCTGATCTTGCCCATACTCGACGGCAACATGTTGACGGGTAAATGTTGATCGTCTATGGTGGGTTCTAGTGACTTTCTTATATTTTCTTGTTTTCTGCGTATGATTGAGCCAGCAAACCTACTCGCGGTTACACTTATTTACAAGTAATGTCGAAACGTTGACCGTGCAAGATGCGATGTTAACACGTACGTCATCTTAACATGCAGATGGTCACATTTTGTCGAAAATGCTAATGAGTGTAATTTTACTGTAACACATGTGGCAAACTCGAATGTAAATAATGAAGTAAACCTAGTTATTTCTGACGACCATCTTTAACTCGTCACGGATCGCCATCTACATTACCAAATGTGAATGTTTATTATGGATTACTGAGACGAGTGGCCGAGTGGTTGATACACTGAACTGTCATTCAGGAGACCGGGCTTTGATTCCCACCATGGTCGACCATTCTGAGAGGTGTTATTCGTGGTTTCCCTCTGTCGTTCAGATCAATACTGGGATGGTCCTTTAACAGCAGGTCACAACCGACTCCTTCCCACCATCCAAAACACCTAATGAAATAACCTTTCATCTCATAGATCATTCACTGACGCCAATAGATCGTAGTTATCAGTACAGTGAGTCGGTTAACCCAATATAAATGAATAAAATGTAGATCGACATTATTGTATAAGATACTTCTGTGAATGATATGAAGCATTCATCGACTCTCGAAATTTATCAGTATAAAGGCTATATTCAATTTTTGGACACAAAAATTAACAACAGAATGCGCTTATGTATCCAATATGGCCGACGAAAAGTTACGAAAAACGGCCAACAATATAATATTTAAATCAACGTCATTGTTGAAAATATGCTATCGCTTCATTTTTCAACTTTTCACAAGTTCCACTTTTCAACACCACTAGCGTGCCTGTATTTTTTTCTGGTGAATTTATTTTTGTTTTGGTATAAAATCCTGAAGATCTCGAGTATATACCAGCATAAACGTGTGGCTTGCATTATTTAGCGCCTCTTTTATGTCTGCATTACGCGATTTCCTATTCCCAGTAAACGTCTGCATAGCTCTACATGCATAGCAGCCATCCAATGCAGATGCTGTGATACTCGCACGTGATTGGGTCAACGAGGGAATACTGACGAATGACGTTTTTCTCACACCACTTGAATAGATCGAGTCCTTTTTCTCTTTTAAATTGCTCAACGGCCCCCACCAACAGCTAGGTCAGACGGGGGTACGAATGAGCAGGTGATTATGAAACTATGAAGTGATGATGAGTGAGAGGATGTTTACAAAAACCCATGCCTTGAGTGGGATTCGAACCCTGTTTTTGTGTGCAAGATATTATCCCGATATCCATCAAGTTGACTGATGATTATTGCTCCATCAACAAGTGTGTTTCATATTTTATAAATTTTATAAAAAATTGATATCCTGAAGATGGAAATCTTGTAATGAAGTATATTGTGAATAGACTATTATAATTATTATAATAATAATTTAGTTTAGGATCCAAACGATCCTACTTTTCATCCTTAGCCTTAATTGGGGAACAATGATTTTGTATCAAGTTTCGATGTTGAAAAAAAAAATTATTATGGGAAGAGAAAAGCAAACAAAAACATGCAATCATTGGATGTTGCTTTATTGTTTTTATGCCCATCATCTTAATGTATATCAAATATCATCGGAACTTGGGCACAATAGTCTTGACAATACACAATAGTCTTAGTACAATAAGTTCACTTGCTTCGTGTGACCCGGGAGGTGAAGGGACATATCTGACCCAGTTCGATCCCCGCCACCGTCCATCTTTACAGGGGTCTTTCGTGGTTTCCCTCTGTAGTCTAGGCAAATGCCGGGATGGTTCCCACAATATAGGCCACGACCGCTTCCTTCCCACTATTCTTCCCACTACCCATAAAACCTTCACCTCATCATCCCATCATCTCATTAATCATTCATCCGACGCCAATAGATCTCAGTCATCATTACAGTGCGTCGTTAAAACCCAATATAAAAAAAGTCCTAACTTTGGGACGTCTCAAGTTAGGACCATTTTAATGACCAATATTAGTCTCAAGTTGGGGCTGTCTCACTGAGTTGGGACCAATATTGGTCTCAAGTTGGGGCTATCTCACTGAGTTGAGACCAATATTAGTCTCAAGTTAGGGCCATCTCACTGAGTTGGGACCAATATTAGTCTCAAGTTGGGGCTATCTCACTGAGTTGGGACCAATATTAGTCTCAAGTTGGGGCTATCTCACTGAGTTGGGACCAATATTGGTCTCAAGTTGAGGCTATCTCACTTAGTTGGGACCAATATTGGTCTCAAGTTGGGGCTATCTCACTGAGTTGGGACCAATATTAGTCTCAAGTTAGGGCCATCTCACTGAGTTAGGACCAATATTGGTCTCAAGTTGGGGCTGTCTCACTGAGTTCGGACCAATATTGGTCCTGACTCTGTAAAATAATCCCAACTTGGGACGTCCTAAAGACGGGACTCTTCGTGAATCTGGGCCCTGGTGTACAACCATGCAATGTTCTAGTTGTTTACCCTCGGACCAGCATCTGTGTGTTTGTGTCGCGTTGCACCGCGCCGCTATCCTCGATGCGCAGCGAGTCGGCGACCTACTTACCCGCGCGTCACTCCGCGGCCTGTCGATTGTGAGAAAGTGAGATCGGAAGTAGAAAGTATTATTTACCCAATCGCGATCTCGGCGCCTCGGTAAACACCTGTGGCGTACTGGCGTAGACGATACAAGTACACTTCCAAGACATGTCACACCGAGTGGTTACCACAGTGAAATGTCGTTCAGGTTGATACTGGGATGGTTCCTGGACAACGGGCCACGACCGACTCCTTCCCACCATCCAAAAACACATGGTGAAATAAAATAACCGACGCGCATCATAAAAACCCAACATAAATAAATAACAAGAGAAGTTGTTCATCTACATATAATGAATGAATGACATGTGACTGATGCGAATGTTTATTATGACTGGACAGTATGTTGTAGGCTCTTGTTGAGTAACAATTGACAAACAATAGTTACCATCCATAGCAATACAGCGAATTGGTGGACTACCAAACATTCTGATTGGTCAATTCCAACTGGTGGACGTTGTTGTCTGTCTCTTGCAACAATGAGTGACGTCACTCGACAGAAGCTCATAACATGAAGTAATTTCTCTACAATATGTTCGAGTGAGTCGCTATACGTGATTGTATACATGTTGTATTAAGCCTTGATCAAAGATCAAAGAAGTTGGGAGGAAAGCTCGGTGCTCATAGAACGGAGAAGTACATCTTGACCACTTTTTTCCTTGTTCACGAACTAATGTCATTGATTAAAAAGTATTTCAACACCAAGATAATTTTATGCTATTCAAATAATTTGACATTTTATTTATGATAATTCAGACAGTTCCAAGGTGATACGTAAATCAATACCGAAATTCATACATGTTTCGTCTTGAAACTAATTAGAGTTCACAAAACTAGAATGGCATATTAATCAAAGAGCGTAACATAATCTTGGGGTTGATGTACGTTTTCATTCGATTACATAGAACATGGAGCAAAATAGTGAAGATGAATCTCTCCATTGTATAAGCACCTTGCCCCTCGAGTGAAACTAATCGAGAGCCTTGCGCAAGGTTGTCACAATCGAGGCGAAGAATGCCAGCCGGTGCGCCACTGCGGACACACCTGTGTTTGCTAGGCTATTAACGTATCGGTACTCCGATCCGGCGACATTCAAATAGGCACAATGTGCTAAACTTAGCCGAGATAATATCCCCCCCTCCCCCCTCCCCCCTCCAACAATCGATCTGTCTTCGTCGTTCTTGCGTGCAAAACAAAAAACAATCCGCTGAACCGGTGTATCTGCCTCTGGCGGCCGTGTTAAGAAGCTCACTTTTCACTCATTCCGAATGAAAAATGATCCAGAATTTATTCGCAGGAAATTATAACCGTTGAAACATATCTATGTCCATTATTAATTTTATTATGCACGTTTTAGCGAAACTCTCAATCGTCGATGTTGAAGGATAGATACGACAGTTTCGAGACAGCACTTTTTTTCACCTATATCAGTTCGATTTCGCCACTCTCGGTAGCTCGGTCAGCTGAGGCACCGCTTCAGAAACTGAAGTCACCGTTGGGCGTGGGTTCGAGTCCCGCACAAGGCATGGGATCTCGTAAACGTCTTCTCACTTATCATCACTTGATAATTTCATAATCACCTGCTCATTCGTACCCCCGTATAACACAGCTATTGGTGGGGTCGTTGAGCAAACAATTAGTATCATTATCATCAGTTTAATTTCAATATCGTTCAATAGAGGCCACACTGATGGGAAATAGAAACAGGTCAAAGTGCTTGCAGTGTGATTAGTGACCTCGTGAAAAATGTCGACCGAAATGTCCCCAGTGGCGGTACCGTGTCACGTCGACCGGGCACGCGGTGGTGACTGGTGACGTAGGCAGACGCCTCGGTAGCTCGGTCGGCGGCTGTCGTCACGTTTTCCACCTGAAATTACTGGAGCCGATCGGTTCGGAAGCACTCTACTAGATCGGCCGTGTTCTTCATCTGCGCCGACCACGGCACGACGTACGTGTACGACTGTGTTCGGGTCGGGGGGGGGGGGGGGTGGAGTTCGTGATTACCACCAACAGAGCGTGCATTCCTCCAAACACGGTGTTTATTGTTTAAGAGGACATCGCATCCATGAAGCTAACGAGTAATGATGATATGTATTTACCTCGTTTTAGAGAAAACTAGAAATCACCGCGGGGTTAACAACTTCTGGCGTACACTTTTCACGAAATCTCCCTGAAATCCCTTCTAATCTTCTTGAAATCTTCTTGAAATCCCTTGAAATCTTCCTGAAATCCCTTGAAATCTTCCTGAAATCCCTTGAAATCTCTTGAAATCCCTTGAAATCCCTTGAAATCCTCTTGAAATCAAGTGTCACACACCAAATGTTAGTTGGTTACCCCTCGGAAATCCCCATCTCATTTGTAGAAAGTATAATTGTTTTATTTGTCCTCCAGGACCCGGCCATTGTTCTGAGTCGACGTAGATATTACTCGATTCTGTTTTTATTTCTATGCAGTATCGGTAATGCCTACGTCGACTTATGGTTTATGGAGAATAATAAAACGGTTTATAATTATTTCTGAAATTGGGATGATGATTCCAGATTTTCTAAATACTAAGGAAGTAAAATCGTCCTTATTCCCGAATATTCAGTTTCAGTGTTGTGATGCCCGATCTCATTATACATATACGCACTTGTAGCCAGGAGAGATGGAGATTCCGAGCGACCGTCTCTTTATCCCACACCGCTAGCGCACGGATGGTTCGAGCCTTCTTTCGCGGAGACCAACTGGTTTTTCTGGGCGCAACAGGTTTACACACATTATATGCCTGCACGTTTTTTGGGGGTGGGGGGGGGGGGGTTGCAGCTTTTGAATCGTGGGTCAAGTTCGGAATATTATCTCAGACTTGAAAATATCGAATTTGAAATTTTGTTGGATCACAAGACTATATGACAATGACGTAGTGGTGGGTTAGATTAAGTAGGGTTAGTATTGATAGGTCGAGTTGATTTGGGTTGACGAAAACAACAACAGCCACAGCGTTCTCCTAGCGTCGTTCTCACGGCAGCTACACTGCTGAAAGGAGTTCCGTCCCATCGCTTTATTCAGCGCTAGTAACCTCATGAAACTTTTATTACGGTAGTATTATGTATTTGCAGCGGATAGTCGTCAAGTAGGAGGTGAACTAATCAACTGCACAGTTGTCCTTCGGGCCAGTCAGACGCGAACCTCCCGCGCGCTAACGGTGTGAGATGGGGGAGACGGTCGCTCGGAACCGTCTTCTCGCGTCGATCGCGTGATGGAGGCTCGAACCACCCGCGCGCTAGTGGTGTGGGATAGGGGAGACGGTCGCTCGGAACCGTCTTCTCGCGTCGATCACGTGATGTGGGTTCGAACCACCCGCGCGCTAGTGGTGTGGAATAGGGGAGACGGTCGCTCGGAACAGTCTTCTCGCGTCGATCACGTGATGTGGGTTCGAACCACCCGCGCGCTAGTGGTGTAGGATAGGGGAGACGGTCGCTCGGAACCGTCATCTCGCGTCGATCGCGTGATGTGGGTTCGAACCACCCGCGCGCTAGTGGTGTAGGATAGGGGAGACGGTCGCTCGGAACCGTCATCTCGCGTCGATCGCGTGATGTGGGTTCGAACCACCCGCGCGCTAGTGGTGTAGGATAGGGGAGACGGTCGCTCGGAACCGTCATCTGTCGCGGGTATTGGCGATCACGTTGCTTGGTAGAACAGGGGATAGAGCCAAGGCCGTCTTGTCAGTTCATCATCGCGGTCCCATCCCATCCGAGAGACGGGTACTTGGCAATTAATTACCTAGGCTACATTCATGGAAACGATTCTTATTAAACGATTAACTAGATTCTGCGATCCGGGAGGTGAGGGGTAATTCGGAGCTGGTTCGATCCCCGCTACCGTCCATCTTTACAGCCTGTGCTTTTCGTGGTTTCCCTCTGTAGTCTAGGCTAATGCCGTGATGGTTCCTACAATATAGGCCAAGACCGCTCCCTTCCCACTATCCTTGTCATTATTACATAAGAAACCTTCATCCCATCATCTCATGAATCATTAATCCGACGTCAATAGATGTTGGTTATCATTGTAGTGCGTCGTTTAACACAATATAAATAAATAAGTTATTCGCCGGTCGAGTTGAAGAGGTGACTGTACCCATCCATCACGTGTGAATGTGTTGGAGGTTATGTTGCCAACAATAACCCATATATCGGTTAGGATCAATATCTCTCCAAACGATACAATAACCAATTCAATCTCAATTATAACGACAGTATCTTTCAAAGCTTGCAAAACTTCCCTCCTTTCTGTTCGCCTGACCCCCAATCAGTGATGTGGCCACGAAAGTCTTCTTTCGACTTCTTCTTCTCCTAAGTCTTCTTTTGAACACTCGAAAAGTTAATTAGAAAGGAACTCTTTTGCAACGACGAACATAAATTGAAAACTCCAATACGATACATCATTCGGACATTCGATACGATTATCGATTAGTAGAAAATACATCGATCTATCAAACTTTGTATTATCTATGTGATGTGAACGATAATCGATATACGTTTTCACATTGTCAAAGCGAGGACTGACCGTGTACACGTATCCTCTTCTTGCAATGTTGGTGTAATGTGATGATTGTATTGGAAGTGCCACATGATGGCCTGCTAATGATGGTTCATTCACTTTTCAAATTGACGACTCGAAATGGGCGTGGCTTGACCAGTCGGCCAGTTAGATCTAAATCATTAGTGGTGATTTGGAGATACCCCGATTGAATATTTGAATGTCACCTCAGTTCTAATAGACCTGTTGATTGGACGGTATGATTTGTGACGTCAAGGAGGCGGACAAAGCGAGATGTCAATTACATACAGACGTATATATGATGGATACCTCGCCAGATTTATCACAGATATATAGGAGTATTCTCATTTCACATTTATATTTTCTACTATCTTAGTTTTATTTTTATCGCAACTGATCACTAGTTATGGACGTGGCTTATCGGCAGGCCACCTAGATCTATACTTCATGAGGGCATTTAGAGATACTCTGATAGGTAATGTCAAAGTACCCACATAACAAACAGCCCACTTGATTGGATGTTTTGTTTTGTGACGTTTGTGGGCGGGTCAATCACTAGTCGTCAATTGGAATACTAGAAGTTTTACAACAATTCTCACCACACATGGATGAATTGAACACCGAAGTACTGTATTGAATTAATTCTTTCCACTGAACATAACTTACGAATCCATTGAATGGTTAGAAAGAGGATGAGATCATTCGTGTATTACAACAATAGTAAAACAATTGAAACGAAATTTTACAGTTCGAATTGCAACAATACATTCAAATACAAAACAATCGAGATACAATACACAACAATCGAACGCAGTTCTGGTGACGACGTTCATTGTTTTTAGTTCAAAATGACTACATGATTATTTAAATTTGCGACAAGACCGCCTCGAAGTCTCCAAACAACCCCAAGGTGTCGCTTCAAAACGGTCCATCCCCAACTTCAATTGGGAAACAATGATTGTATATCAAGATTACGATTTCAATAACAGAGTTTATAAGTAGGACACTATTTTAAATTAATTAATTTAATATTCTACAATTCTTATCCTTAGGTCAGTCATGTCCGAGGGTCAACAACTCGCAAATTTGGTGTCACACCTGATTTCAAGGATTTCAAGAGATTGCATGGATTTCAAGAGATTTCGGGGATCTCAGAGATTTCAGGGATTTTAGAGATTTCCAAGAGATTTCGAGTGATTTCAGGGATTTCAAGAGATTTCATGGATTTCTTTCGAGTGGATTTCATGGATGTGTACACCGGATTTCATTAGTTGTTCACCCCTCGAAGGTTGCCAGACAAGGGAGGGTTAAGTTGTGCCTCCAGCCTTCTCGTCGACCGGCGACTCTTAATTAATCCGCCGTTTTGCCGTCTATAGTGTGTAAGTTTGGTCAAATAACAAGAAGTGTATCTAGTTTGGTCGTGTCTTTATTGCTTTGTTCACTCCCCCCCTCCCCCCCCTCCCCCCTCATGACTTCCTTCCGCTCGCCCCTCCCTCTCTTTAAAAAGAAAGTTATCGGACCAACGCATGCGAAACTTTGCACACACACACACACACTATCGTTGTCTTTGTCTCGCCTTTTCTTCTGGTCGTCTAGAAAACTTTATAAATAGATTTTCTTTCTCTCTCTTTGTACTCCGAACTATGCACGCTATAGTATCAGCTTGAGTACAGTACCGTTCACATGAACTGCCTTTCGAGTTGATATTTTCTCTACCCAACACTTGTGACTTGTTGCTTGTAGTTTGCGGCGAGGAAGACGTTGATAGGTCCTGAACAGTGCTGCCCTCCGTAGCTCGGGCAACTGTTCATCGCTCTAGAGCCTGACAGTCGATGTGGGGCGTGGGTTCGAGTCCCGCTTGAGGCATGGAATTTTGTAAATGTCATCACGGCACAGTTTCTTGATCGCATGTTTATTCGTACCCCATATAGCGTAGCTGTTGGTGGGGTCGTTGAGCAAACAATAGTCGGGTCGAGAAAGAGGAGAGTGGGCTTGTTTGTTTGATTGGGGAGTAGATTTAGCGAAATACTCGTTTTTTCGGTGATATCTTTTGATCGATATAAGATATCAAAATTCAAATATAGAGCACGTATCTTTTCAATACCTTCGAGATGGTAAAAGTTGAAACTTTTCAACTTTTATCGCATGATTTTCAAAGTTTTACAGCTGATAAACTGGCGTTTTAGCTGCATACTTGTGAGAATGTCAGCATAGAGGGCTATAGTGACCGTATTGGAAATATCTGCACTTTTGATAACTCAAACTGTTCAAAAGTGTTCACCAAAAAAAATGATATTTTCACTAAATCGACTCCCATGGACTCTTAAGGCACATTCACATTCAAGAGATTTCAGCAATTCTAAGAGATTTTCGAGGATTCAAGAGATGTCGGGGGTTTCAGAGATTTCAAGAGATTTCAGGGTTTCTAAGAGATTTCAAAAGATTTCAGGGATTCTAAGAGATTTCAGGGTTTCCCAGAGATTTCAGGGTTTCCCAGAGATTTCAAAAGATTTCAGGGATTCTAAGAGATTTCAGAGATTTCGAAGATTTCGGGAGATTTCAGGGATTCTAAATGATTTCAAGAGATTTCAGGGATTCTAAGAGAGTATATTTCAAGAGATTTCAGAGATTTCATGGCAAGTGTACACCAGATAACCCCTCGTACTCCGCTAAATCGACTCCCATGGCCTCTTGAGCCCGAAGAATGCCGACTGTCTTGGAGGGTTCACTCTTTAACCCGTCATACACACGCATCACACACGAATCTGCCATCTATTCTCGTCAACTTGCAACATTTCAATATCAGGACGGTTTGATACTCGTTGCTTGGCCTGCTCTCAAAGCAACGACACGATGTTTAGTCCTCGCCCAGCTTCAGCCGTCTCGTCCTGAGAGCCAGACTTTACCAGAGTTTGCTCGATCAGTATGACGTCATATCGTGTTCCCCCTCGGGCCCAACGACACGATCGTAGTGTATTGTTAATGGGGGCCTCTATGCATCGGACCATCGACCACGTTGTTGTTGTTGTTGTTGTTGTTGTTGTTGTAAGCAGCCTAAACCATGCCCTTTAGGCCAAACGACACAATTGTAGTGTATTGCCAGTATATTGTTAATCGGGGAGAGATAGTATTGTGGTTGATGCTATTAAGCCTAATCTATAACTCGAATTTAATCAACCCAACCTATCCAAACTAATCTGATCAAACATTCATTCTAAACTAAAACCGATGCAAACCAAATATACTTCCTGTGCGACGAATACCAAGAAACCTTCACCCCATCATCCCATCAATCATTCAACCGACGCCAATAGATCTTAGTTATCATTATAGTGCGTCGTTACAACTCAATATATAATTTTAATTGTGTTTTTGTAATTGTAATTACATAATTGTAATTACATAATTGTATGTAATTGTGAATACTGCATATTTTCTGATTTTGACAAAGTGTATTATTTCCACCGCTTTGACATATTTAAATTTTTTAAATTTCAATTAACTTCAATATCAATGTACCTATTGATCCAATGAATAAACTTTATTATAATCATTCATTATTAATATAAAAAGAAAAAACGAATAGCCACTGTGATGCCCGTCGCTCTCATGCAGTCGGTCCACATGTGTCGGCTCGCTCTCTTTGTCAGTCCGTTGACTTCTCCGTCTCACTCACGCAGTCCTCGCTATCTTCCCCCTCCCCCCCCCCCCCCCGGTTTATCGCGCTCGTCATTGCGCGAATCGCTCGCTGATTAGATTCAGCCGTTCGGAGACAGATAACGGGCTGGCGCATCTTATCGCTGCGGTTCCAAGTGTGGGCCTGATCGACACCGAAACTCGCGACAGAATGCCGATGTGGCCAAACGAAACTAGAGATGTTGTTATTTTCGTAGTGAAAGAGAGAAGGCGAGAGAGAGAGAGATTTATCTCTCATACTCTCTCTCTCTCTCTCTCTCTCTCTCTCTCTCTCTTGGAGGGAGAGGGAGGAGAGGGTGAGGTTTACTATGTTGTGCATTATTTATCAAATTACATTTCTATTTATTTATAAATACCAAAAAAATATCCACGCCCAACGGTGACTTCAGTTTCTAAAGCGATGCCTCGACTGAATGAGCTACCGAGTGTGGCCCTGATATATATGAGTAAATGTTATTGATGACCGCATCAACTCTGAACTCTTCTCCTTTATGCTGATCCGTTTTTTTTTTTTTTTTTTAATGAACTGCATTATAAATTGGAATTTCTTCTCGTCACTATGAACATCCTTATGGTGTCTCGACCGAACGATCCTACCTTTCTATCCCAGGTCTTTATTAAAGAACAATCAAGAGGTTAACAACTTCCGAAATCTAGTGTACACTTGTCATGCAATCTTCCTGAAATCCCTTGAAGTCTTCTTGAAATCCCTTGAAATCTGCTTGAAATCCCTTGAAATCCCTTGAAATCTGCTTGGAATCCTGTGAAATCTCCCTGAAATCCCTTGAAGTCTTCTTGAAATCCCTGGAAATCTGCTTGAAATCTTGAAATCTTGAAATCCCATGAAGTCTTCTTGAAACTCCTTGAAATCTTCTTGAAATCCCGTGATATCTCCCTGAAATCCCTTGAAATCTGAAATCAGGCCTACACCAAATTGACGAGTTGCTCACTCCTCGGGAATAACTATTTCATGTCCAGCTTTACAGGTAATATAAATGGCATCAGCCGACATAACTCTTGAGTGCATTGTGCAGAGATCTCTGATAAGGGCGGGCATATTTGTCAATTGTAATTTGCCAACCGAAAGTAGGTTGTAAACCCTGCAGCGTCTGGGTCGAGGTACAGAACCCTGCCTCTTATCTCTATCGTACTCTATGGCCGCCTATTTCCGCTCACGACTTGGTTACCGGTACTTAAGAGGCCTCTTTACAACCCAGGAGTACAACCTGCAAGGAACGGTCAAAACAGGACAAAAAGCGCCAATGCAGGCCTTTGGCTCCCCAACACGTGGTGGGTAAACGGTTGGACCAATCAGTCTAATTCTTTTTGCAATGAAACCATAATGAGTATCATCTGTGCCTCTACGTTTATTAAAAATCATAATTATATATTATATTACTCTGAAAAATCTTGATAACAATGAAAAACGGGTAGAAACATGCTGATTTTTGACAATTATTCTGAAAGGGTTGAAAACATACCACGAACTAAAGCTCTTCGAGCGAGCACATATTGAATACTGGTGACAATTTAACCGATAACTGTAAGTCAATACGATGATTGGTTTTCCGTTGCCAACTTGACGTCTGCAGTCGAGCCGGTAGGCAAAATGTGAAGAGGCCTCTTAATCTCGGTGTTGATCGAATGTGGAGCAACAAAGCCGAGTGACTTGGTTATAATTAGCCTCCGATATGAATGGAGTGGGAACCGGCTTGATACCGTTATATTCGCACATGTTTATTCTCGATCCCATATGCGCCATAGATGGCGTGTTTGCCTGTGGTGAGAACTAGAGGGATTGACTTCGGGGGGCGCGCTGAAGAGCGAATACTGGAATAGCGATACTATACTAAGAGTGAAGGAGGGCTTGAAATCTCTTGAAATCCATGAGATAATCCCTTGAGATCCCTAAAATCTCTGAAATCGTGAAATCTTTAAAAAAAAAATTTAATAACATCGAATCTTGATACAAAATCATTGTTCTCCAATTAAGGCTGTGGATGAAAGATGGGATCGTTAGGACGGGGCACCACAAGGGCGATCTTACCATCCCATTTTGATTAGATGAAAGTCTTTCACTTTCCGAACGTCCGGAAGACATTATGACTGTTTCTGTGATATGTATTCGGACACAAAACACACGAATGTTGATATCTTCCACTTTAAACCAAGTCTCTTGTGCATCAAAGGTGTATACTAAATTTGCGAGTTGTTACTCGTCGATTTATTTTTCGTTCAAATCATTTTATTTGGTGCACATTTATACTGATGTATGCAAGACAAAGGCTTTGTCAACATTTGTCCTGCATACCACCTTCCTCGTACCCCGCTCGAAGCCTGCTATAAGCCGTACCTAATCAGGGCTAATGAGGGGCGGGGAGGGGGGAAACGCCATACCTCCGCATCGCCCGGCGTCAGCACATTCACACGCTGCCGAGTGAGTCACAGCGCAAGTGTGTGTGCGGCGTCAGCGTAAAAACAGCTGACGGCGCCGTCCGTCGTGCGAGGCAAGGGTGCACGCCGTGTAGTCGGGCAAATTCTGCCAACTCGAATCTTGGAAAGTTTTATCAAAATCACGTCAGCTATCGCAAGTATTTAACCGTCCGGCCTCGGCTGTCGGAACAGCGGATCTTTTCAACTCCTTCGTTTATTCTCTCTGTTCACTGTGTCTCTCTCTCTCTCTCTCTCTCTCTCTCTCTCTCTCTCTCTCTCTCTCTCTCTCTCTCTCTCTTCCTCTCTCTCTCTTTCTCTCTCTCTCTCTCTCTCTCTCTCTCTCTATCTCTCTCTCTCTCTCTCTCTCTCTCTCTCTCTATCTCTCTCTCTCTCAGCTCTCTCTCTCTCTTTCTCTCTCTTTCTCTCTCTCTTTCAGGTCAGTTGACCAATCCTCATCATCGTCCGACACTAATAGATCTTAGATAGCTGAAACTGAGATGAGTGGGCGAGTGGTTAATACACTGAACCGTCATTTGAGAGACTGGGATTCGATTCCCGCCATGGTCTACCATTCCGAGTTCTGACAGGGATTTTTCGTGGTTTCCCTCTGTCGTTCAGGTCAATACTGGGATAGTTCCTTAACAGGCTATCCCAAAACACCTAATACAAATTACCTCTCATCTTATCATCTCATATGTAAATATGATAAGATAAATCTATAAATAACAATAAATCTGGAAAAGTCGGGTAATTTTTCGTTTTTTTTAATCTTACTCAAGATGTAAAAAAATCTAAATTTTATTCACTATATATATAGGTACCATTTTTAGTTGCTGCAAATACAAGTTCACAATTTAAAAAAAATAATTCTTCAATTGTTTTGACTTGCCTGATATTTAAAATTCCCGCCTATACCTGACTTGAAACCGATTATAAAACCGAAATTGAATTTGTGAACAATTTTTCCTAAATTATAATCGACGGGAAAGCCAGATTTGCAGACTGGAAAATATAATTTTCCATCTGGAAAACCTGGAAAAGTCAGGGAATTGTGTAATGGAAAATTAATTTGTAGACACCCTGCATCTATCATTCACCGACGCCAATACATCGCTGTCATCAGTATAGTGCGTCGTTAAACCCAATATAAATGCATGAATGAAGTAGATCGTGTCTATCGTGACGATGCGTCGTTGAACCCGGTGTGACGTGAACAATTGACCCGCATGTGACCGGTGTGTGTGTGTCGGGTGCAACGGCGCCTGCGCACGACTCGTGCAACACAAAGAACAACACTGGACGGCCGGTGTGTCGTGCCGTGAGCCAGCTGCCGTACCTGTAGCCACGCGAGATGACGGCGCGAACCACCCGGCCGACAGTGCTGTCGGATAGGGGGGGACGGGCGATCGGAACCGTCTTGTTGACCGCTAATTATAAATGCGGGTTCTTTTTCTTGCATGTGTTCTGATGGATTTTAGTCTTGTTTCGAAAAGAGAGTGAGAAAGAGAGAGAGAGAGAGAGAGAGAGAGAGAGAGAGAGAGAGAGAGAGAGATTGAGATTGAGATTCGTTCAAACTCGATTGGCTGTTAGGCACGTCTTGATTTTTTTTTTCAATTTATACCGTACGTACTCCATTCTTCCGAGGACGCACTAGATCTAGTTATACGTTGGTCGCGTTGAGCCACTAAAAATGCAGAATACGAATTGATTGATTTATTGACGGGCTCCTCGATTACTCTATTATAGGCTCGGGTGTCGGGCGAGAATTATGTTCATTCTGACCTATCTATCTCTATATATTGGGTTTAACGACTTACTCTAGTGATGGCTGCCATCTATTGGCGTCGGTGGATGATGAATGAGATAATGGTTATTTCATCAGGTGTTTTGGATGGTGGGAAGGAGTCGGTCGTGGCCTGTTTTTAATGTACCATTCCAGTATTGACCTGAAGGACAGAGGGAAACCACGAAAAACTCCTCTTTTAGTAGTCAACGTTTTGGCGTAGCAAGTTCGTCCTCGTGGTTTCTTGAACCGAACGATCCTACCTCTATACATCCTTGGCCTTGAATAGAGAACGCGAGGAAATAACTCGATTTTTTCATTATTTCTCAATACTTTGTTCTTTGTAATCAACAGGTCAGCTGAGGCACCGCTTCGGATACTCAAGTCACCGTTGGGCGTGGGTTCGAGTCCTGCTCAAGGCATGGGTTTTTGTTGACCTCCTTTCACTCATCATCACATTATACTTTGATAATCACCTTTCAATTCGTACTCCCGTATAGCCTAGCTGTTGGTGGGGTCGTTGAGCAAACAACAATCAATCAAACCATGTAGAAAATATTGAAAATACCTGTTATTCTCCCGAATTAGAGTTGTGATATCTTGTACCGTTTAAAAGTTATCACTAACAAACTGACAATTAAGGCGTGTGGTTCCAGTTTTGCATGAATATTCTGTTTCTATAAACAATCAGTTCCCCGCTCATTCGCACCCCCATACGACCCAGCTGTCGGTGGGGTCACAGCAAGTCGGTGCACTGCGGGTTGCCATGGCTACGCCGAGGTCGTCACGAGACGGCCGTAATCGCTTGTAACCATGTCACGACCGTGTACACTGGCCGACACAAGTTACTCGAGCCTTGTGCACCGCGGGGCAAACAGCGCAGTCCACTGTCTCTTGATCATAACAAGTAGAATAAAATGGCGACTTCGAGGTAGAATACACAGTTTTATACGAGCTAGAACTTTTTTTATTGATACGAAATTCGAAAACTGACATCAATTCAGTGTTCCCCAATTGAGGTCAGGGATTAAAAGGTTAGAATCGCTCAGACAGGGCGCCACAAGAGAGATATTAGCGCCTCAAGAAGAGGTGATTTTATTTACTCATCAACACCGAAAACTAGATACAAAGAGTCATCATTTTGTAATTTGGTTTATTACAAAAGGATTATAAAAATGAAGGAATACAAAAAATACAACATGATTATTTTTGTAATTCATTCAACAAACCGTCGATATAACTATATAAATATCTTTTTGATGAATATTGATTCCTGGATTGTTTGTTCTTGTTGATCTCGTCGCTTCGTTTCTGATTCCATGATCTGCAATAACTGGTTTACAAGTGTCCGTGAGTGTACCGGTTCTATCATGCAAGGGAAAGTTCTCTGAGCAGCCATCTTATCTGTACATGTGCGTAACGCAACTCGTGCATTGTTGTGCGTGACCTTGGTTGCTTTCCGGTCATTCGTGTCAACCAAACATTAACAGCGGCGTCGTTCGGTCGTTTATATCACAACCAGATGATTATTATATAGAGAGCTGTCATGGGTGCAGCGGCGGCCATGTTTTTGCCAATTACTTCTTCCTATCCCCGATCTATTTCTTGTTTTAATTACTCATTCTTACCGGTAATTCAGAATTTAATTTATTTATTAATTTATTCGTCATTTTCGTCCACAGTGAAGCGTCAGAATCGATACATTAAAAAATATATCCAGTTCTATTCTATCTCCCAAGTTACTAATGAATATTAAAATTGAATTGACCAAAGTCGTCAATTCATACAGATATGGTTACATGAGTTAGAATACTCCTCCTTCTTATAAATATACACTGTATCGTTATAAATACACTTGACAATAAATTGATAATCTTTCAACATTTGTGTGTAAATAACTGATGAACCTGTGTATAAATGACGGAAAGAGGACATTAAAAATGCGGCGACTTTTTGGCCAGTTTGGCTCTATAATGACGTGTGATTAGTTGAATGCTACGAGGGTTCGCCACTGCAGATTTGCTTATCAGTACCGGGCGTGTGGAAGTGAGTAGTCAGCGAAATAGCGGCGTATTGTTGATAACGTTCCAAGGCGATAAGGCACGATCAACTTCGAAGACTACTACACAGTTAGCTGAGCGACCCCACCGACAACTAGATCATTCGGGGGCTCGATTGAGCTGGGTATCGATGGAATGTTGATTGGGAAAAAACGGGCCTCATGCAGGTGTCGAACCCTGATTCAGTTTCTGAATCAGTGTCTTAGCTTGAAGGGTCAGGGGGGATGTATACTTCGAATAAGTTGCTTTTTTTATCAATAAATATATGGTGCCTCTATTGAATTGAATTCAATTGTCTTTATTTTTGTATAAAACTCAAAAAATGGCGAAATTCGGGTTTATATTGAACAATTACTCAATTACTATAACTCCTGCTCTTACATTTAACCAATTTAACCAATCGTGAATTTTTTTCGTCTAATTCTAAGGCCTTTTAAAAGCTGTCACCAAAATACTGACTATCGCTAAATAAAGAAATTAATAACATTATTTTTTAAAAATTCAGTATAAACTTAATCCTTTACAGTTGGCTTGATTACATTCTGTAAATACATAATAAAATAGTATTTTTATTTTCTTTTTGATGCAATTGGACCAGTTTATTGCGTGCTTTTGTTGTTTATGTTTCTATCGCCAAACGAAACACGTCCGAGTTTCCTGTACAACCCAACAATACGATTATCCTCGGCCTCTGTTTTGCACAGCTTGGCCGCGTCGCTCAGCTGTTCGAACTAATGAAAGTTTGAAATTGGAACGCGAAAAACACGGAACGATTGTCGCGCGGTTAATTATGCGCGGCGGTGGAAAAGTTTGTGGTTACTTGTGTTTATGAAAGAAGGTCGTATAGGCTTTACCACTAGCGCCATTCTTTATTGATCTGGTATTCAAGGGTCGTATTATTCATTTCATTCATTCATTCATTCATTTTTAAAACATTGTATTCATGTTTTTGAACAATAAGTACATACATTTTTCAATTGTTTTCGCTCAAATTGAAATTCACAACAAGAAACCCGCATGAGAGGAACTCTTGTGTGCGGTTTGCCTGGTAGAAGTTACGCAGAAGAAAATTAATGAATAAGTAATAAACTAGTGAGTCATGGAACATACAACAAAACAAAACAAGGTTCCAAATACTAATAATTAGCACAATCTTGAAAATCTATAACTTATATGATACTTTCAATCATCAAAACAAACAAACAAAAACTTATTATTGGAGAAATGAATTAATAATGATAATAATAATAATAATAAAACAGTAACATGAATAGATAATGCACTTTTTTTCATCTTTTTTATGTAGATGGAAAATGATGCAACATTATTTGACCCTCGGGATCACAGATTGCGAAAGGAATTGAGAATCCTTCTGTTAGGGCGCTAAGAAGGTATGGATTATGAAATGATGGACATTTTGAAATGAATAATATAATTGTAATTGTTTTGTGACAGGTTTTGTTGCAACTTTCAATTGTGTTACATCCTCCAAGGTGCATTGCGATTATGTAACTATAGTAACTACCGACCTGCCTATACGATTACTTCGTACGTGAATAACGGTTTATGGAAAATTGTTGGATGAGCGAAGGGAAGACTTCAATTTGACCGTACTCGAAAGAAAACGAATATTTTTGTTTGTCTTTTGTTGTTTTTCGCACTCCAAATGTCGAAGGCGAAGACACATGAAGTTGAAACTTGGCATACACATGTGACATAGCCAGAAGTCGCAATCGGTTCCTCCGCTTTTCAGAAACACCATTAATTGGAAAAATGATTTGCAACAAATAAATTCGATTTTTCTCGGAATCCTTACTATTAAAATCATAGGAGTGAGAATCTGTTTGTTCGTAGCACGTGCGTGCGTACCTGCGTGCGTACGTACGTACGCTCTATGTAATGCCTAGTAGGGCGGGAGTTTCGGGCAGTGTCAGAAAGGAGAAAACGAGGAGTTGGGTAACCGCCGGGTGGGTGCTACGGTTTGGGTGCGCGAGGGTTTCGGCTCAGGTTTTTCTGTGATGCGCAATTGTGTCTAGAGGGGAAGGGGGTAATGAAAGCACACCATTTACTTCATAATCATGGCACGTCGTATACGACGGGCGCAACCTGCTAGAATATATATAATAATGATACACATAATTCCTTTGTTTCACAACCAATAGAGATGTAAAACGATTGAAATGAGCAACCAATGAAACAGGAACGCGGTGATTGTTTCAAACTCGATATGCCCGACACATGGCATATAAACATGCGTACATCACTCATCCAGCACATCGCATGTGCCACGTTTCCCCAGTGAACATTAAACTATGTATTTTCAGCCCTCTAATCGACTTTATCGAACCGGTGAGTACAGCCATTTATATTTTCAACAAACTGAATAATTGAATACAAAGTTGATGGCATACATTTAGCGCTTGTGTGCATTGCAGAGCGTGTCCGCTGAATGTAAACGCCGTGTAGAAGAATGCATATTTTAATAGGCTATATCAATTGGATGAGCGTGTGGAATGACTCCACCCGACTCTTACGGTAGGCCACTTTTTTTTCTAGTTTTCCATTTACTGATCACCTTATACTTTTTTTTTTTTACGTGATTTGTAACTTTGCAAATCGCATTTGTAAAATGTGTTATGAAAACAATTGTGAATCTTTGTGCGGAGTTTTGAATTTTAAGAACCAAAGCTGTTTTCGCAGTTGTGATCTGATTTGCATTCTCATTTACATATCTAGAACTCTGCTCACAGCGCTTTTCCCCGGCAGGATGTTGTTAAGTTTGAAATCGATCCGAAGAATTCCGTTTCTGAAACACAATACAAATTTTGTAATTCGTTTATTGGCTCGCACTTCGAACCGATACCCGGCACTTCCATCCAAGTAGTCGACTCGACTGTAATACAATACATGTGCTTCGTCCCCTCTTTGGCGGGTCGAAGAACCCATCCACCGCGGCGCGTAATTGACGCGTAAAACTTTCTGCCGCGTAATTAACGCGGAATCTACGCCCGAACTTGAAACTGCGTGTAATGAACGCAATTTGTGAAAATGGGAGAATAATAGCGCCGTTCGGCGTAATTGTTTCAAACTTGAAGAAACTCTTTCTCTCTCTCTATATATATATTTTTTTTCATTCATATATATATATATATATATATATTTTTTTTTCATTCATATATATATATATATATATATATATATATATATATATATATATATATATATATACACACATCTCTTTCTCATTTCTTATTTTCTTCAACTCTCTCTCTCTCTCTCTCTCTCTCTCTCTCTCTCTCTCTCTCTCTCTCTCTCTCTCTCTCACTCTCTTATCAACTTTTATCATTCGGTTAAAGCAACTGGCGTTTTGTGTAATGTCGATCTGTATATCGTTGTCATTATTCCATTACGAGTTTATGCAATGAATTTTGCAAACTGTAACTTCTTGAGTTGAAATAGTTTGTGTGTCGGTCGGGTCGGCTATGCCAGTCTCAAGTTAGCATCGATCGGCTCGCCTCTTTCCCCCCCCCCCCCCCTCCTCCTCCTCCTCCTCTTGGTGTCCTGTGCTATGCTGTGGTGTTGGGGTAGCGCGCGCGGGGTGAAGGGAAGGGAAAGGGGAGACAATCAGAGAGTAAGGCCTCTTCCCATACTGGACTTGCTAGCCATCGTACGGTGGAGTGCAAGCGAGTTGGCCCTCGTGAACTTGACATGTTGTGGAGCTCGTTCGTTGGGTTGCCAAGGCTAGATTTGTGAATATCTTCACAACTAATGTCGTTTTTTGAAATAATTTTCACTTCTTTTATCGTCTTCAACTTCGCTTAGGAGTTGGGTCTAGCAAATCCAAATCGACATGTTTTTGCCCTAGTTTTGTGCACGTACCCATGTTGGAAAAAGTATTTGAAAATGAAAAAAATCGTCTTCTACAGGGATTTATGTTACTGTTGAACAGTTTGCTTAACCCAAGGGGTTAACAACTCGCAAATTTGGTGTACACTTGATTTCAGATTTCAAGATTACAGGAGATTTCAAGGAGTTTCAAGAGATTTCAAGGGGTTTCAAGAGATTTCAAGGGGTTTCAAGAGATTTCAAGGGGTTTCAAGGGGTTTCAAGAGATTTCAAGGGGTTTCAAGAGAATTCAGTGTTTTCAAAGGGATTTCATGGCAAGTTTACACCAGATTTCAGGAGTTGTCAACCCCTCCGCTTAACCCAACGTAACAGTTTCGCATTATGGACTTCTTTGCTATCAAAAACACGCTCCCTCAATTCGAAACAAACTACCTCCTATTGACGCAGCGTGGATCCCCCCCCCCCCGACCGATTGCTTGCTTGCACATTTAACCGTTTCGGCCGGCCGGCCGGCATGTTAGCGTCTGGTCGCGAACAATAAGCGCCATATCGCCTGTCATGTGTGATATCAGCTCGCACTACAATAGCAATATGCGTCACTTCACGGCCTACCAGATCTGACAGCTCGCGTTTCCGGTTTAATAGCCACATATTTGCGTGCATCTCGCATGCCGGGTCGTTGTCTCGTCGAGCGGCAAGTA
Source organism: Brachyptera risi (assembly GCA_964007535.1). NCBI lineage: Eukaryota > Metazoa > Arthropoda > Insecta > Plecoptera > Taeniopterygidae > Brachyptera > Brachyptera risi. Next base: position 46,899,544 of record OZ023331.1, on the reverse strand, counting down.
TGCGGCCGATAAGCGCGGTGGGTAACCCCCCCCCCCTGCCCACCGGGGGGTGAACTTGGCACCGCTGTCTCGTGTAGGTGTGTCTGCACTCTGTGCGCTACGGCGGCGCTCGCGCGAGATGTGACCGGACGTGTGGTGACGGTGCCGAACGACCGTCTCGCGTGTTTGGCACACATTAGCGCGCGGGTGGTTCGAGACGTCCTCCGGAGTTATGAAACTAATGAACACAGTGTTGTTGGAAGACGTTGCGGTTGGTTGGCCTTGAAATGCAGTTTATTTCTCCGTTTGATTAGTCGAGTGAGAAATGTAGGAAGTTGGAACTTTGCGTTTTAAGATTGCGGTATTTTCTATTCAACACGAAAAGTAACTATATAATGAGCTTCTAAATCTCAATATGGCCGACGAATGGTTACAAAAGTTCGGTCAACAATGTAATATTCCAGTCAATGTCATTGTTGAAAATATGCGCGCGCCATTTTGTTACTTTTCTCTAGTTCCAATTATTAGCACCAACAGCGTAGGCCTACCTGCAACTTTTTCTGGGCAGTTGGTCAACATTGTTATCTTTCTACGATGGATTAACAACTCCTGTAATCTGGGATACACTTGTCATGAAATCTTCCTGAGACCCTTGAAATCTTTTTGAAATCCCTTGAAATCTTTTTAAAATCCTTTGAAATCTTTTTAAAATCCCTTGAAATCTTTTTTGAAATTCCTTGAAATCTTTATAAAATCCCTTGAAATCTTTTTAAAATCCCTTGAAATCCTTTTCAAAATCCCTTGAAATATTTTTGAAATCCCTTGAAATCTTTTTCAAAATCCCTTGAAATCTTTTTGAAATCCCTTGAAATCTTTTTTAAAATCCCTTGAAATATTTTTTAAAATCCCTTGAAATCCTTCTAAAATCCCTTGAAATCTATTTAAAATCTCTTGAAATATTTTCAAAATCCCTTGAAACCTATTTAAAATCCCTTGAGATCTTTTTAAAATCCCTTGAAATCTTTTTGAAATCCCTTGAAATCTTGTTAAAATCCCTAGAAATCTATTCAAAACCCCTTGAAATCTTTTCAAAATCCTTCGAAATCTTTTCAAAATCCTTTGAAATCTTTTTAAAATCCCTTGAAATCTTTTTTAAAATCCCTCTAAATCCTCTGAAATCTTTTTTAAAATCCCTTGAAATCTTTTTAAAATCCCTTGAGATCTTTTTAAAATCTCTTGAAATCTTTTTAAAATCCCTTGAAATCCATTTAAAATCCCTTGAAATCTATTTAAAATCACTTGAAATCTTGTTAAAACCCCTTGAAATCTATTTAAAATCCCTTGAAATCCTTTCAAAATCCTTTGAAATCTTTTTAAAATCCCTTGAAATCTATTTAAAATCACTTGAAATCTATTTAAAATCACTTGAAATCTATTTAAAATCACTTGAAATCTTGTTAAAACCCCTTGAAATCTATTTAAAATCCCTTGAAATCCTTTCAAAATCCTTTGAAATCTTTTTAAAATCCCTTGAAATCTGAAATCGGGTGTATAAACTAAATTTATCCATTGTTGACCCCTCGATTATTTGTTCTTTTTTCATTGCATATCCATGCTATCCTCGTTCTTCCCGTCTGGCGCCTGTATTGTTACCTGGACGGTTCTTGACGGCCACACCTCGCCGCTGGAATGGGGCGGACGCAAAGGGTCGTCTCTAAGAAGAAAATGGCTTGCTCAAGGGGGAGGGGGTTGAACGCACTTGTATTCTGACCGACGAGGGGTTCGGTAGAAACTGACCGTGGCTCCAATTAGTTTTCGAATAATCGCACGCACACTAAACGATGGCCACCTCCCCTCCCCACCCCCTCACCACCCCTCACCGCCCCTCACCACCCCTTCAAGCCGAGAAAACACTGCGTGATTTTTTTACGAATGCAAAACTTGCAATTCTACAATGACCAACCAGTGTCTACTAAATATGAAGGTCGTCTACCAACTTGATAACAGTAGAAACTTTGGTAATAAGTGACGTCACTCGAACTTTACCGCTTTTGAAATGTATAGTTAAATACTTTTGTTACCGTAAAACCGTCCCGGAAAATCCTTACATCCTCAAAGTACCACAGTTCCACGAGTATAACTTGAATATTTGTGTTTTTAGTGTTGGTAGACGACCTTCTCGAGTGAATATAATTATTAACCGAGTGGTCAACTCCTGAAAGCTGGTGCACACTGATCTAGAAATATTCCTGAAATCTTTCTGAAATCTCCTTGAAATCCCTTAAAGACTTCTTGAAATCCCCCTGAAATCTGAAATCAGTTGGCCACCAAATTGACTAGTTCTTACCCCTCGATAGAAGCTGGCGACAGACGTGTTTGAGCCGAACCGTACGATTAATGGAAACTGCAAACTATGACGTTTTTTTCGCGACTTATCGTGGAATAGCGGATTGATTGAAGGAAGGGGGGGAGGGAGGGAGGAATATCTGCTGGCCATGTTTGGGGGGGGGGGGGATATGATATCGCCACGGCTAGAACAAGGTTCTCGTGCGTCGTGAGATCGACGGTAGGGCTCTGGCGGGTTGGCCCACGTATGCGTGCCGCGTTGTGACGTGACGGGGAAGGACCTTGGATCTGGTAGAACTTGCATTTAATGAATAAGCTCGTCTAAAATCATGACATACAAGTAATCAGGACGAGTGATTGGTGAATAATCTCTCATCATACATTTCATTTTTGAATTAATATGCCCAATATGAACTTTTTTTTTCGATTCTTTTTTTCAAATTCAACTATTTCCGTTTTACAAATTACATCTTTACAGTTGTTGGGCTGTGGCATTTTTTTGGGGTTAAAATGACTCGCCAGGTCGAGATTTATGATACGAAACGCAACTACATCTTATATAAGCGTTACGTCTTACAATCTGGGAGCGTTGACAGCGAGATGATGCGTTAACCCGTGTAACCCAGCTGTTGGTGGGATCGTCGAGCCAACGGTTGACCCTCTGGTGGACGCCCTCCTTGTGCCGCGGGTACACGTGCACCCGATGACGTGACGTCACCGCACGCGAGAGAACAGGAACAGTAGTGGTTCGCGGAGACGACGGGTGTTTGGCCACGCCGTGTTGGTACCAGTGGGCTAGGTCAGGGTGGTTAATAATCGATATGTTGTACCGTGTTGCTTTGACGCTGTTTTAAAAATAATTGGTTCCCCTCCCTCCACCCCAACCCCCCACCCCGTTTAGCATGCGAGTAAGTGCCAGGACCCCTATTCCTGAGATGGATGAGAAGTGAGAAAGATAAAAGTGAGTGAGAAAACAATTGTCACTTGAAATGGTCGATTTACCATTACCAATCGGCCATTTTAAGTGAGATGATCGTTTTCTCACTCATTTTCATTTTTCTCACTTCTCATTTATCTCAGAAATAGGGTTCCAGCAAGGACGTTCTCAATGGAGATGGAACCATGGTCTTCACAATAGCTCTTACACCAGATCACTCAACACTTTCCTGACTAATTGTTTTTAAATATTATTGACGAGTCTTTAAATACTCTTGATTGTAATGTCTATTGTTGTAGAATTTTAATTATTGAATTTTCATTGTTAACTGTCTGAATATCATGTAAGTGATCACTTTGAAGACAATAAACATATTATTATTATTATGTTGTGTTGGGTATAGACGCTGTCATCTCTCGAGTCTACTTGACGCAATAATCGAATCGCTTCAACCCCTCCACCGTTTGTTTTGTGCTCATTGTTTGATTTCTGTTCGAATGACGTCATGCTAGAGTCACCAATCAAATACCGGATAGTTGCCTATTCGCTCGTATCTACATTTCTAGCATTTAGTGCGTCGCGTCGACTGTTTGCTAAAGATAAGGTGGGCCTGATTACTACCCCACCCCCCCCCCCCCCCCGGCAAAGGCGACTCACTTTCCGGTGCGTATCTTGTGCTAGTGCCCGGGCCTACGATGCCATATAATGAGGGGTGCCAAATTTTCACCAGCTCATTAAAATTTGAAAATGAATTAAATAATTGTTATGTGAAGTGTATCAGTTTGAAAGGACGTACGGTATTTAATGTCATACATGGAGCCTATACATATTGTGGGGTATAGCACTTCATACAAGTGTGTGTGTGTGTGGGGGGGGAGAGAGAGAGAGGAAGAGAGAGAGAGAGAGAGAGAGAGAGAGAGAGAGAGAGAGAGAGAGAGAGAGAGAGAGAGAGAGAGAGAGAGAGAGAGGGGAGAGAGAGAGAGGGGAGAGAGAGAGAGGGGAGAGAGAGAGAGGGAGAGAGAGAGAGGGGTGAGAGAGAGAGGGGAGAGAGAGAGTGAGAGAGAGAGAGAGAGAGAGAGAGAGAGAGAGGCTCAGAACATGGATCTATATTATACGCGTACATAATTGTGTCTCGGCATTAGCTTCACACCGCTTTGCAAACCGAGAAGTTTCCCACATATTAGACATATATTAGTGATATAGAATGCCTTGCTAGGATTCTATTTGTAAATGTCCAATATGGCCGGCGAGATTGGAACGAGCACATGTCGCTATCGGCTGCAGGAGTACCGCATCATATCTGGCGTCAGAACACATCGATTAAGAACTGTGTAATTGTTGGCAAAGTGTGGGAGGGGCTGGCTAGCGCCGGTCGAAGTGAGGCGCCTCGCTTGCTGCCACGTTGTATGACCGTGCAGAGATAAACAGTGTTGCTATGGACGGAGGACGCCGCTTCCCCCCCCCCCCCTGCAGAACTCTTAATTGTGCGTTATGGGAGGGGAGAGGGATCAAGTCGGATCTCCTCGTTTCCCTTCTCATTACACGGCTGGACCCGACGGCCGAACTCTCACGAACCGGTACATCTCAACACCTTGGTTCACTGTCAAGAGAGCGGAGTTCGATTCCCGCCATGATCGACCATCCTCGTAGTCACATTCTTATTCTTCTAGATTTCGATTTTTTTTTTATTATACATTAAACATCACAGTAGATCATGGGCCGAATTCACAAAAGGTCATGACTTTGATCCGGCTAAAAGTTACGACAATTTCCAGAGATAATACCATATTTCATCTATTATTTATAATTTTTGAATTTAAATTTTTACTCGAATCCATTATTATTATCTTTGAGACAGTATCAAAGTTGATTGGTGATATCTTTGTAGCAACTTTGTTCAGGATCTGAGTTGATCCCGATCAAAGTTATGACCTTTTGTGAAGTCGGCCCCAGGACCTTGTCTAGACATTTGGCGCCCCCCCCCCCCCCCGTGCCTTTCGGGCTGCCCGTGCCTTGGTACGGTCCTGACAGATCCATTGTGATTCGGTTGCCCGGTTTTTTCCGTCCCGGTAAGTTACGTGAACTGGACGGAATCTTTCCGTGAAGTTTCAAACTGGTTCACGTGTCAGCAGTTCTACTGACACGTGATATTATGAATCGGGCTTCACTGTCATTCAGTCATTCATCTTTCATTCATTCATCTGTCATTCATTCATCAGTCCTTCATCTGTCATTCATTCATCAGTCATTCATCAGTAGTCGACTTGTGTCTTGCAACTCGGTATCTTGACACGTCATTTCTGTACATGCATAGAACGTTGAGACATCTTCGTTTGTAACAGAACTATATTGATGACCGGAACCGGAAGCTGTATATTGAAATGTTAGATATATATTTTTGATGATGAGTAATTGTCTAATATAATAATAATTATGTATTTATTATTGTATGTTATTATGTAATTGTGTTGGTAATTTGTTTATATTATCTTATATAGTTGACACGAGTAGCCGAGTGGTTATTACACTGAACCGTCATTCAGTAGACCGGGGTTTGATTCTTGCCATGGTCGACCATCCTTACAGTTTTTTTCCGTGGTTTCCCTCTGTCGTTATAAAACCTAATGAATACTCCTTTCATCCCATCATCTCATATACATCGTTCACTGACGCCAATAGATCCCAGTCATCAGTACAGTGCGTCGTTGAACCCTATATGAATGAATGATTTTTTTCTCTCAGGTTGATTATTAATTTTAATTTCGAATTATTCCTTAGTTTTTTATTATAAGTACATTTGACACCTTTATTCAATTACAAATGGTGAACATACATGTGTAACGTCCGTCCGTCGCGTGCAGTATCATTTCCCTTGTACTTGACCCGAACCGGTATGTCGACTCTTCACGGACGGTACATTCCGGTCCGTATTGTGTGCAACGATTCCGGTTTCACCCTCGCCCTCACTCTCGCTTGAACTGCATGGCTCTTCTATATAGGGGCTGTCGAAAAGCTTTATTAAACATTTATCGTTTAGTGCGGTGGAAGGTTTAAGATCTGGCACACCCACACCAACACACACACACACACACACACGGCGTGGCGGCAACAATCGATGATGCCAAGGCACGAATGCTGTGTGTTTCTCTCTTTTTTGTAAGTACACACACACACACACACACACACAATTAAAGGCGATTGTTTGGTACAGTGACGCCCTTTCTCTCGATACCAACGCTATATTGCTACTGTTGTGTTCACGGTGGTCGGCCCATCTGTGGTAAGGCTTGAACGGCTACGCACTCTTTCATCGGAATCCCATTTGTTCGAAAACCCCAATCTCCGAACTGGCGATGAAATGGGTTTTTTCTAAGATTTGGTTTATTATTATTATTATTATTATTATTATTATTATTATAATTATCATCATCGTCGTCGTCGTCGTTAACTCTCACAGTTGCGCATAAATGCACGATGGCAAGTTCCCTATCCTTGGTCACGACTGTAAAGGACATCTCGGCCCTGGAACTAGATTTCAAGGGCTGATAACGATTTTCATCCCTTTAAGTTCAGAGAAAACTTTCTTTTCTGAATTTCTGGAATTTCAATTTCTGGAATTATAATTAATTTCGTTGTCTTCCAGAGACTATGATCATGACGTAGGCATCACCTGATGCCGAGTGGCTAACACACTGAACTGTCATTCAGGAGACCGGGGTTCGATTCCCGTCATGGTCGACCATCCTGACAGGGTTTTTCGTATTTTCCCTCTGTCGTTCAGGTCAATACTGGGATGGTTCCTTAACAACAGGCCACGACCGACTTCTTCCCACTAACGAAAAACACCTAATAAAATAACCCTTCATCTCATCATCTCATTCATGATTCACCGACGCCAATAGATCGTAGTCATCAGTAGAGTGCGTCGTTAAAACCCAACATGAAGAAGAGAAACAAGAACAGGATCGAGTAATGTCTACGTCACGACTCAGAAAAAAGCCAGGTCCTGGAGGACAGTTAAGTAGATTAAATTTCTAAAATTGAGATGATGATTTCTAGTTTTATCTGAAATTATGGACAAAAATACCGACATTATTCGTTGTGATGTCCTTTAAGCCACCACCTGGTGAGTCGTACCCCCGCGTGACCCAGCAGTTGATGGGGTACATGTCGCACCCAGTACTGCCCCAGTGGACGTGTTGCTGATCGTATTAGTGCTAATAGCTGTCCGTGTCAGCAGCCGATAGAGGCGAATCAGTGGTGAGTTATCTGTTGAAATGTCGATACAGGGGGGTGAGGGGGGGTATCACCCCATCACCCTTCCCCCCTACACCGCTTGATTGACTTGATCCCCCCCCCCTGTAATATCAGTCGTGCGCACGCCACTGATATCGTCATCACGTGCAAGTTATTGTGTCGTGAGATGAAGAAATGTATCGACTCTCCCCCTCCCCCCCCACTCCCTCCCCCACTCCCCCCTCCACCCGGCCTATTATCAATCACGCGTTAAACTGGTTCTAACTAGGGTCAGGGTGCATTACAAATGATAATTCATCGGACGTGTAATTATTTATTTATTCAATTGTTCCATCAACCCTCTTCCGAGGAAATCGGAACGGTTAGCAGTTTACAATTATTAACTTACTAACCTATAAATGTGGCTTATAACATTATATGATATAAACTATTGAGTAAATCTATTAATAAATAATGATAATGATACACTCGCGGTGATGTAAAATCGTTTTTTTTTTTGGTTACGAATTTCATTTTTTTTTTTTCAATTTGAAATTGAATACAAGCACATAGGCCCATGTCTTCATACACTTGTGATTCAGACAGTGCGACACAAAAAATACAAAAATATAGAACACAAAATAAATAAATACAACATAAGTTGCATACAATTTTTTTCAAAAATGGTAATGCTAATTAAGCCAATGCTAAAGTTAATAACAACAAAAGTGGAAACATCATCACCATTATGTAATGGTAACACTCGATAATTCTGCCAAATAACACGTAACATTTAGTGCAAGTTCATCATGGTTGGTCAGTATTTCACAAGATACTTCTCTAGACGGCTTGAAGCAGTTTCACTGCAATAAGCTCATTCGGACAGTCGCTACGATCGTTTATATGTAGAGTTGATCTGTCAAATGTTACCCCCGGCAACAAATGACTCCCACGGCCTCTTGAAGCGGGGCCTCACATAACGGCTGATTGTCGATGCACCGCGTTGAATTGCACTCCAACAGACCTTGCCACGTCACGGCGCTCACCGACCGAGCCGCCGACAACAATTGATTAGACTCGTATCGGGTTCAACGGGGACCTTCCCAGAGCGTGACGTTTCCGGTATCTACACGTCATCGATACGATATCGATCGTCGTGGCTTTCAGAAGGAACATGTTCTTGCGAACAAGCGAGGGGTAAATAACTACTGAAATCTGGTGGACACTTGTCATGAAATCTTCTTGAAATCCCTTGAAATCCCTTGAATTCTGAAATCAGGTGTACACTTGTCTTAAAATATTCCTGTAATCTCTTGAAATCCCGTGGAATATCCCTGAAATCCTATGAAGTCTGAAATCAGGTGAACACTTTTCATGAAATATTCCTGTATAATCTCTTGAAATCCCTTGAAATCTTCTTGAAATCCCTTGAAATATGAAATCAGGTGTACACTTGTCTTAAAATATTCCTGTAATCTCTTGAAATCCCGTGGAATATCCCTGAAATCCTATGAAGTCTGAAATCAGGTGAACACTTTTCATGAAATATTCCTGTATAATCTCTTGAAATCCCTTGAAATCTTCTTGAAATCTTCTTGAAATCCCTTGAAATATGAAATCAGGTGTACACTTGTCTTAAAATATTCCTGTAATCTCTTGAAATCCCGTGGAATATCCCTGAAATCCTATGAAGTCTGAAATCAGGTGAACACTTTTCATGAAATATTCCTGTATAATCTCTTGAAATCCCTTGCGATCTCCTTGTAATCCCTTGAAATCTTCTTGAAAACCCTTGAAATCTTCTTGTAATCCTTTGAAATCTTCGTAAAATACCTTTATATCCTCTTGCAATCCCTTGAAATGTTCTTGTAATCCCTTGAAATCTTCTTGTAATCCCTTGAAATCTTCTTGAAATCTTCTTGAAATCCCGTGGAATATTCTTGAAATCCCGTGGAATATTCTTGAAATCCCTCGAAATCTTCTTGAAATCCCGTGGAATATCCCTGAAATCCTATGAAGTCTGAAATCAGGTGAACACTTTTCATGAAATATTCCTGTATAATCTCTGAAATCCCTTGAAATCTTCTTGAAATCCCTTGAAATATGAAATCAGGTGTACACTTGTCTTAAAATATTCCTGTAATCTCTTGAAATCCCGTGGAATATCCCTGAAATCCTATGAAGTCTGAAATCAGGTGAACACTTTTCATGAAATATTCCTGTATAATCTCTTGAAATCCCTTGAAATCCCTTGAAATATGAAATCAGGTGTACACTTGTCTTGAAATATTCCTGTAATCTCTTGAAATCTTCTTGAAATCTTCTTGAAATCCCTTCAAATCTTCTTGAAATCCCGTGGAATATTCTTGAAATCCCGTGGAATATTCTTGAAATCCCTTGAAATCTTCTTGAAATCCCGTGGAATATCCCTGAAATCCTATGAAGTCTGAAATCTGGTGAACACCAAAGTTACTAGTTGTTTAGCCCTCGGGAAGAAGTATCTTGAAAAATACTGACGATACATTCACAACATGTTACATGTTATCTGTATGTAACGGTACGCTGTGAGGTGACAATCGACGGCTGAATGATCGAGTGTTACTGTTACGTACTTACTGTTACTTCCCAGATTTTTCATTTTAAAATTTGACTCCAGCATTTTCGACCAATTGATATGGTATTCATGTTAAGATGTAATTGTTGATTTCGCATCTCGCACTCTTCAAGTTTTATGATATATCTATGAAATCCCCCTGGCGGAATTTTTTTGCCCTATGGCAACTGGGGACGCCCTAAGTACGAAGATGTTGACAAATACTGGCAACAATGGGGAGGGGGAAATTGTCAAATGTTTGTGATTCGTCGTATTGATTGTCGAACCCACTGCACCGCGTGTTCAATACCCGGCGCCTCTTAAGACGGCTGTTCGATCGACCGAGCCCCCCCTCCCCCCCTGATCGGTCGACCGTCTCCTTGCATCGGACGACCGGCCGTCTCGCGGGTGACGTCATTCTGCTCACGCCGAGCTGCTAAATGGAAACAAACTCGATGATTTATGGGAACCGAAAATGAAGAGAAAAAAAACAGCTTTTATAATATTCAAATTTATCGTCTGTACTGTCGTGGTGACAATAGTTGTGCCCGTTTGTCGATCTTGAATTGTACATTGATCCCTATTGAGACGAGTGGCCGAGTGGTTAATACACCGAACCGTCATTCAGGAGACCGGGGCTCGATTCCCGCCATGGTCGACCATCCTGACAGGTGGTTTTCGTGGTTTCCCTCTGTCGTTCATGTCAAAACTGGGATGGTTCCTTGACAACAGGCCACAACCGACTCCTCCCCACTATCGAAAACACCTATTAAAGTAACCTTTCATCTCATTCATCATCCACCGACGCCAATATATCGTAGCCATCAGTATAGTGCGTCTTGAATACCCATTTTTTTGGTTTAAATATATAAATGTGGGAGTGTGCTTTTCTTTTTTTTCTTTTTTTTCATTTTTCATATGTAGGCCTATACCGTATCTCATACATATAGTTCAGTTTCAATCTGTATTATGCTAATTTTTATGTTCATTTTTGTCGTGCCATATATTTACTCATGAAGTATCTTTAGAATGTAAGAATCAACTTGGCATATAAACCGTTCAGTAGGTATAATTAGACGAGCTTTAGCGAGGATTGAATTTGACATACTGAAAAAAATTGGTGTTCGTTTTTATGTTTTTTTTTATGTTTTTTGTCGGTTCTCCACAGGTCAAACGGCTACAGCTATCAACTTCAAACTTTTTTTCATTATGGTTCCTCATCTAGCTTAGATCTGTATAGTTTTGTGGCATTATCGGGTGGTAACTTTTATTTTTATGAATTTTAGAAATTTCAAAAATACTCATTAGAATAACACGGCGGAAAAAAATTAAAACATTTTTATTTTCAAAAAAATTGAAATTTTGTGTGAAGTTGAATAACATCTTGATACACATTTCTGAAAATTCTCAGCTTGATCGGGTCAGCCATTTTGAAGAAAAAACATGAAATGTGCTAAATTGGTACCACTAGAAGCCGTTTTTAAAATGTTACCCTATTGGCAAATTTAGGCAAAAGTTTGGCAATGAAGTCGACATACTATTACTATCCACTCGTCTAACAACGCGTATATAGCGTTTTCCTAGTAATTGACCATGCTGGATCGTTTCAGGGCAGATGGTCGCTAGCTAGTCTTTATCTTGCCACTATTTGCTCTGTTCGCTGGTATGCTATCGTTGAAATACCACATCGATCGCTCCCGGAAGTAATCAAGTAATTGTTGCGGTGCTGGCGGGGTCGTTACGCAAACTATAAGCTTCAACATAGCTTTCAATTATATCTCGGATGCAGTTTTATAACTTGCAGACGGTTTGTCCAACCTTCTGTATAAGAGAAACACAAAGCTACCAATAATTTTTTTGTTGATGGTTATTTTGTTATTCTCTAAAATGTTACTATCGATAATTTTTTTATATTTTAATTAATTGATTGTCATTGTGTTTCTTCAATTTTATAATGTAAGACAGAGTCTCGAATAAAGATACATATATATATATATAGGGTATGGAAGAAATAACCTTCATTGGTCCCTGACTAGGTCTATATTATAAAACACGATAGCAATCAGTATAAAAAATACATAGAATAATATAGAAAAATGGATTGAAAATATTGAATATTGATACATGAAAAGGGAACTGATCGAATAGAAAAAATGTGAAAACAAAATAGGATTGAATAAAATAATAAGGAGATTTAGTGATTACAAAATTAAAAGTGATATATTGAAACGTTAATTATATAACGTTATATATAGGTGTATTCATTTTTATTACATCGAAATTTGAGACGAAATCATAGTTCCCAATTGAGCGTAAGATGGAAGGTAGGATCGTTCGGACGGGGCACAACAAGGGCAATCTTACTACCTCGAGGAATAATTGAAAATAAGATTACTCATTTAACGAACAATAGATCTTGAAGTAATAATTTCGGGGCTGGAAAACAATTCGAACATTCACAGTGGGGAGAGAGAAATCTTGAATCTTTATATTATATATTGATCTTCTCTTTGAAATCTTTTTCGTCTTCCTTTTTTTTATATTGTGTTTCAACGACGCACTATACTGATGGCTACGATCTATTGACGTCGGTGGATGATGAATGAGATGATGGGATGATGAGATGAAAGGTTATTTTATTAGGTGTTTTGGATGGTGGGAAGGAGTCGCTCGTGGCCTGTTATTAAGGAACCATCCCAGTATCAACCTGAACGACAGAGGGAAACCACGAAGAACCTCTGTCAGGATGGTCGACAATGGCGGGAATCGAACCCCGGTCTCCCGAATGACGGTTCAGTGTGTTATCACTCGGCCACGCGTCTTGGTTTTGTCTTCCTTTTTCTCTGTTCTTGTATTTATTATAAAACTTCGATTAACGTTCTGAATTCTTCTCGCATTGTAATTGTAGGCCTATTTGTTCAATTGTATTCGGTTTTTTCAATATTATATACGGTCGTGGCTGATGTAACTGTATCTAATAAGAATATTTCAACCGTCACGTTTTGTGTGGATTGGTTACATAACAAGACGCTTCTCGCGCGAGATTCGCCGTACATTTTTTCCTACATACTCTCTCCTCTACAATCCAATTAAACATGACTCTCAAGGTTATTCTGATATTCGTGTATTTCTACCGTTTCGCTTCCAACTGCATTCTTCCCCCGACTGGCTCAACAATGCTCGCGCCTCTTTAGGGCACGACCGCCTTCCAACTCGAGACTCGGTAATCCCTTTCCAACAACTGGAGACTCTTGGAGAAACTTGTGTTTTTTTGTGGGAAAGAAACGCGCACAAATCTAACATTCAACACTTTTGACGGGCGCCGTTTTCTTTTCCATCGTAAATCTCGCCTTGTTGAAACATGTCTCCGTGACAACAGCCATATCGTGTGAGTATATACTTCAACTCGCGAGAGTTGTAGGCAGTCTACCATCATAACAAAAACAAATATCACTCTTATATCTGTGTTGTGGTCAATTGACGGCTCGCAGTCTCCGCCCCCTTGACGTCATGAATCATACCGTCCAATCAAAAGGACTGTTGAAACTAGAGCGAAATTCAAATATCAAATCGGGGTATCTTCAAATGACCACAAATGATAGATCCAACTGGCCTATTGGTGAAGCCACGCCTATTTCGAGTCGTCAATTGAGGGTCAGTGACTTTTCTGGACAGGATTTGCGGTTTTATCCAAGGCCGTTTTCCTCGAGTGTAATGGTTAGAGCTGCTTAGTGAGTTTGTTCTGTGTTGACCGTAGTTTTTACCATTATTTTGTCCGTTGACCGTAGACCACCCTCGCATCTCGTGGATGGAAGTATATACTAGTGTTTGTTGTAATATTTGGTCCGAGGGGTGGTTATAGCAACTCCTGAAATTTGGTGTCCACTTGTCATAAAATCTTCCTGAATTCCCTTGAAATTTTCCTGAAATCCCTTGAAATCTTCCTGAATTCCCTTGAAATATTCCTGAAATCCCTTGAAATCTTCCTGAAATCCCTTGAAATCTTCCTGAAATCCCTTGAAATCTTCCTGAAATCTTCCTGAAATCCCTTGTAATCTTCCTGAAGTCCCTCGAAATCTTCCTGAAATCCCTTGAAATCTTCCTGAAATCCCTTGAAATCTCCCTGAAAATCCCTTGAAATCTTGAATTAGGTGTACACCAGATTCACTAGTTGTTACCCCTCGGTTTGCTTCAACGCGCGTGGGTAAGATCGTGACTCGGAAGAAACGGGCACCTCCACCCATGTTGTGAGGTGGTCGCATGACGCTCGAAACAACAGGCACCTCCACCCGTTTCGTGAGGTGGTTGAACTGTTCGATTGACCTTGACAATTGGGTACACGAGCCCTGACCTTGAAGATTGGGAGCACTACTTGACCTTGACAACTTGGGAAAAACATGACCTTCACAGCTTGGTAAAACATGACCTTGACTTATGAGAACATGAGATTTTGTGAATCTTTCAATTTTCGTGAAAATTGAATCGGTGATTGGTAATCCAAGGAAGTTCTTGCGATTTATTTAGTTGATATGGACTCGGTACACAATTGTTTTGACAAAATACACTTGCAAAAGAAATACGTCTCTCTCTCTCTCTCTCTCTAAATCTCTAAATCTCTCTCAATCTCTCTCTCTCTCTAAATCTCTCTCTCTCTCTATCTATCTCAGCTAAAAAATGTGTTTTTACAGCTGTATACGCTCGACAGTTATGCGACATGACTCGAATAGTTTCAACTTATATCATAATCATCTGTATATCTCGCGTATTACAATTTCGATATCTCATACCGTTCGATAGTTATCACCAAAAACTGATTTTCCGCCAAATCGACTCCCATGGACCCCTAATTGCATTACCCCGAATACTCACTTCCCCACGAGAGCGGCTAACGTGTTTCCCTCAAACATTACCATCCCGACTCAGCAGCTCGCAATTAATTAACGAAATCGATGAGCAACATTGTTAACTCCATTGTCTGTGCCCCGCCATGCAGGAGGGGGGGGGGGAGGGGGGAGGGGGGAGGCGACGAAGAAAGGGGCGTAACGTTTCCACTCGGTCTGTATCTCCCCCCTCCCACCAAATGTGTTGTATATACGTATCTAGTGAATCGTGAGCTCCCCCCTTTCTCATCCCCCCCCCCCTTCCCCCCGCCGACATCACAGGCCTATAGAACGACAATCAATACATACCTCGGGCACAGGCTTCTCTATACTGCCACGTAAATAACACCTGGTTATACCCCCCCCCACCCTCTTGGACGCCGGCTCTGTCGTGGTGACAGCAGTTTCATTACTCTTATTGCGTTGTGCTTGGATGTAGGGGAAGGTGTAGGGGGGGATAAGCTGCAGGAAGGACGGCAGGATCTGTGATACCTGAGACAAATTGAAAATGTGGACAAATCCGGGAAGTGATATTTCCTTGTTTGGTTCGCCTGATGGTTTTCCGATACGCTCCTTTCCGGTCTGTTGTGGTTTATTCAGCTGAGGCACTGCTTTGGATCGGGCGTGGGTTTTTGTGAAATATTGGTATCTGACAATCCCTGACTTTCCAGATCCGGGTAGCGATATTTTCTTCTTCTCGAGATTGTTTCCCTTCTTCTCTTTGTGGCTCATTTAGCTGAGGCACTGCTTTAAAAGATGTCGATTCGGGTGAGGGTTCGAGTCCCGCATAAGGCATTCGTCTGTCACCCCGTCGAATACTCGGAGAGATGTATCCAAGATGAATGTAGTTTGTATCCCGAAATAACCTAAAAGTTGTAACTTTATTTTATATCAAAATTTTACTAATTCATTATAGATGTGATGGATGATGTTGATACTTGATATGTGCTTCTTGTCCTCGCGCATGCGTACCATTGGCTGTGTTCGTTATCAATAAAAGACATTACAACTCTGAAACTGAATTCCAAATAAATAATGACCGTATTTATTTTCTCAAATTGGGAGAAAACTAGGAATTATAGTCTTAATTTCAGAAATTACAATCAATTTTTTCGTCTTTCAGCAACTATCAGTCATGACGTAGACATGACCGATTCTGTACAGAAACATGAACAAGAATAGAGTAATGTCCACGTCACGACTCAGAAAAACGTGTCTTGGAGGAACGCGATGAATAAATCTTAATTGCCATAATTGAGATGACGATTTCTAGTTTTCTGTTCAATCGGGGAAATAAATATCGTCACAATTCGTTAAAATCTAGTCTCCTAGTTGACATGTCCTTTAAGTATCTCACTCGATCGCTGCGCCTCTTTAAGACGGACCATCGACGCATGCGCACGATCTCGTTACCCCCTCGTACGTAGACTATTTGCAGTGCTCACGTATATATCGATCTCAAGTGCCACATTAGCTTACGTAACAACGCGGTTACACGTTGTGACTCGTAATCTGTCGATGGGGGGGGGGGGGGGGGGGGTAACATATTGAACATTTATCACTTATTTATTCTAAATACCAGACAAGTTTTTATACTGTTGGATACAATTACGATCTAATAAATTGTGGCTCGGGATCATCAAATCTTACCTGATGACGTCGTCGATTGCACGAAATCACCCGCTCTCCGTAGCTCAGCAGGCTGAGGTACCGCATCAGAAACTGAAGTCGACGTTGTTAGTCCTGTGTGTACGGCACGGGGTTTAGTTTTGTAGACGTTCAATCAATCATCTATATATCTTATCTATCTATAAGCCGTTCTTACATGCACCTATAAGCATTTCAAACAGATGAAACAGATGACTGAAAAAACATGGAATGTTGGTAAAAAAAAATCCTGGTATCATTACGATTATGTGACTCCGCATTTTGTTTGTTTTTTGTTTGTTCATTTTGTTTATCTGACTGATTGGTCTTTTGATAGGCGTTAGGGGCACTGTCACAAGTTTTTTTTTGTAGAATTTTGTAGGAAATTTAGTCTAAACTTCAATAATTTTGTATTTGGTTATTATTGTGTGTCAAAAGGCAATCATCTATACCATGACATATAGTCTAATACAATTTATATATATCCTTCCACATCTAAATTGCTTACAAACGTCGGTGAAGACGTGCGTGATTGTACCTCTTGCGCCCACAAATGCACCAACACAGCTTGCTGTGGAGAGGGCTAGAACAGAACTGGGTAGAGGTAGTTTTATTCAGAAAACAATAAGGGATTGGAATGGGCTGGAAGAAGATGCAAGAAAAGCATAGACTATAGAAGAATTTAAGAGAAGAATTTAAATGTTAATTATTGTTAATATAATTGCAATTGAAAGTGATGAATGTAAAAACTGCCACCGCGCATGCGTGCGCAACTGCAGTTGTATGAATAAATGAAAATAAATAAATGAACCAACCACCATGTTACTCTTGCAATATGTCTGTGCTTGCACCCACGCGGTTATCCGGCAGCAGGGAAACCTATTAAAACACGCGGCCCTCCGGGGATATCAGTCTGAACAAGAAACTTGGATCGAATCTGGGTTTTTGTTCTCGAGACAGTTGTTTCCGAAGTACTAGCTGCGACCTGGAGGAGGAGAATCACTATATTGACGATGAAAGAAATGGAGACATGTAAACATAGCTTCTATTTTTTTCTCTTCATAGCACTTGGAATTTGAAAAGTAACTCTTTGGTGCATCTTTTTTCTCGAAATATCCGTGTTTTGTAGTGCAACAACATTCTGCAGTGTTACAACAGTATAATAATAATAATAATTCTTTTTATTGTCCCAAAGATCCCAAGGATGTACAGACAGTCATGATGTTATTATATACAGTTATTACATGCACACATATATATATATATATATATATATATATATATATATATATATATATATATATATATATATATATATATTTTTTTTTTTTTTGAATACATATTAAAATTAAAAATAACATTTAAAATAACATTGAAAAAAAAAACAGTTGAAGTACACTCATGGTACTCTTAGGACCACTATGTATAACGTATACAAATGGAACACTCAGATTGATATTTTTTGTAAGGTGTCCACCCCATGTTAAACCTACTTCTCATCTGTCGCCTGCATTTGCAGATGCACTTTGATTTTCGAAATTCCTTAACTGACTCCACCTCTTTACTTCCCAATTGATATATTATGCAGAAAATAGCATTTATAGTGCATTTATTCCAAATATAGCGTTCATATCGCCGATACGTTGAAACGTAGCTGATTCAGATGTTTGTAGAGCTTTGTCGCCTTTTCAAAATCATAATCAAACAACACCAAATGTATAGAAACATATGAAGAAATGTTGAGAAGTATGTTTCAAAGCACCAAGATGTTGTCGCTTCTATAGTAATTGCTATTTTGCCATGTCTCTGTCGACGATGCTCTGCTGGAGAGCTGTCGGTAAGATCGATGACGAGATGCCAGTGTGGTCGTGAGGTTGGAGGGATCGAGATTTACCCGCGGGCCGACATCGACGTTACGTTAACATGGCAACGTCGAAACTTGATACAGAATCATTGTTGCCCAATTAGGGTGGAAGATGAGAGTTGTTGTTCAGTTGACCGGGGCACCACGAGGGCGATCTTACCAGACCAAAGAAATGTTATTTAAGAGGCCGCAGGCGCTTTACACGGGCTCGTTGTTCGCTCGCTTCAGACTCGAGTTTAACATGCATCGTGTGCTAGGCGCAACCCATAGACTGGCCCGCCGAACTCATATTCACGTAAACGCCGTTGATGCCCTAGCTCACACTTTTGATATAGCCTATTTCACAGTCTATATTTTTTTTCGGTATTCAAAAATATGTATCTAGGTTTTCGTGAACTAGAAATTTTTTCATTTTCAATTTGAAGAATTTTAAAAATTACAAATTTTTTGTTCAAAATTCTGTGAATGCGATAACCTCCGTTTTTCAATTATTAACAGAATTCAAAAACAATCATATTGATATCTCAAACATTACGGCCGTGAGAGTGTGCGGCGTGAAATACGAGCGCCTGCGGCCTCTTAAAGAGTCCACGGGAGTCGATTCAGTGAAATATCAGCTCTTTTGATGAAAATTCTGAACGGATTAAGATATCCAAATTGTAATGAAGAGGGTACAGGATCCTCTAATACCTTCAAGATGGAGTAAAATATAGCTATAGAACATGTCGCATAATTGTCGAGCGTATATACGGCATTTTTTCCTATTTTTGGAGCTGTATATATACGCTAGACTCTTATGCGACATGAGTTGAATAGTCTTGACTAATACCATCCTTCTTGAAAGTTATTGAAAGTATTTGTTGTTTTCTCTTGATTAGAATGTTGATATCTCATACCGTTCAAAAGTTATCACCAAAAAACTGGCATTTCCCTAAATCGACTCCCGTGGACTCTGAACAACCTGTTATCACGGAATGTGAAGATAAATTGAACAGTGTATAAATGACATCACGCATGCACTTGTTTTGACCAGTCAGTTTTTTTTTCATTCTATTCTCATTATTAAAATGATTACCTGGTAGATTTAAACCGGTAAAGTTTCTGTTAGCCGGATAACAAACAGACACTCGCTGTCGGACTGCCAAATAACACTATTCCGTCTTTTTGTGCGTCTAACAATGCAATGAGATTAATCGTAATCATTTCGCAAACTAGCAACAAAGTTCCGTCTTTTTCCTGGCTTCGCCTCCTATCTCCACAACCCCGTTTTCATTTGTCCAGAGTTTTAAACTTTTAATTGGTTCTTGTTTGCTAATAATATCTCGCGCCATTGGGGGGCGGTTGTTGGCGGGGGGGTGGGGGGGAGGGGGAGGGGGGGGGGTTCCCAGGGTGCAGTTTATCAGTTGTACGGGGTTTTGTGTGTGAATTACAAGTTACGATGCCGAAGTGGCAGCCAGCAACATTTCATTTCGCAAACTTTAGTTTCCAAAACTAAAGAGTTAAAACAGTTTTCGGAAAGTTTCGAACAAACTGAAAACTTTGTTGCCTGCTTTTGCCCGCCCCCTTCGCGCGCGTTCGTTCTCTTTTCCTCCCACCCCCCCACCCCACTTCTGTTAGCTGCCTTTCCGTGCGCCCACCCCCGCGCTTCCATTTCACCCCATCCAAGAAAAACTTTGCCAAGACAAACTTTTAGTTTCAACTCTCTTCTCTCTCTCCGTTTCCCTCCCTCTCCCACCCGCCGCTCTCTCAATTCAGTCTGCACTTTTCTGCCACTAACTTCAACTTTAACTTAACTTTATACTTCTTTCCTAACTTTACTGTTTTAGACTTTAACGGTTTTACTATGACCATTAAAAACATCTCCCGATTAAAACTTCGGATATGTGGTACAGTGTGCTTCAAATCATGTACGCCACTTTTATCGCCTATCGCTCATCAGAGATTTAAAATGGCTCGTTGTACATTACTATGGTGTTAGTCACCTGCGATATTAAATCAGGACCAGCATTAACTAATGCCCATGAAATCCATTTCCCAAACGTTGAAGTAGTACATCACAATCCTAAAACTAGATTTCAACGAATAATCGCGATATATTTTGATATTTATATTCATATTATATAAATATATTGATATTTATATTTTTGATATATATATATGTATTGATAGTTTGGAGAAAAATTGAAAACATCTTTTTAATTTCAAAAAGTGTTATTAATTTATTTGTCCTCCAGGACATGATCTTTTTTCTCAGTCGTGACGTAGACATTACTCGATTCCGTTTTTCTTGATTCTTGAATTCTGAATGACAAAAAGAATGTTTCTAAAATTGAGATTTGGATTTCTAGTTTTCTCTAAAATTGGGGAAATGAATATCGTCATTATTTAATAAAATGTAGTTTCAGGATTGTGATGTCCTGTAAGTGTCCTGTAAGTGTCCTGTAAGTGTCCTGTGAGTCTCCTGTGATGTCCTCTAAGTGTCCTGTAAGTGTCCTGTAAGTGTCCTGTGAGTCTCCTGTGATGTCCTCTAAGTGTCCTGTAAGTGTCCTGTAAGTGTCCTGTAAGTGTCCTGTGAGTCTCCTGTGATGTCCTGTAAGTGTCCTGTAAGTGTCCTGTAAGTGTCCTGTAAGTGTCCTGTAAGTGTCCTGTGATGTCCTGTAAGTGTCCGTCCTGTAAGTGTCCTGTAAGTCTCCTGTAAATGTTTGATAGCTCCAGGATGTGTACACAGGAAGAGCAGATGTCTGGGATTGGCTCTGTTTTGTTTCATCAGATCTGAATTTCGATACCCGAGTGGTGCGAGTTCGACTCCCGGCGGCCGGCCATTGTCCCCCACCCTGTCTAGACGAGATAGGGGGCTTCCCGTTGAACCGGCCCTGCAATACCAACATACTTCATCGTAATAATATGAAGAAGGTCACCCAACTCACATACTAATAACATGAACAGTATTTGTGGTTTCTTGCGATCAGTTCAGAGCCAAAGGTACCGATTGCCTGTCGCGACTTAGTAGACTCCCTTGTGAAATAGATGTAGATAAGAGTGGCTACGGTACCGGTGACATTGTTGAACTAACAAAATCTTCAATTTTGGTGCAAAACAAATGCAACTGCTAACATATTGTAGTTCTCCTAATCGTGTATAGCATTGTTTGAGTATTGTTGTTTTATATAGTTCGATATGAAAGCGATGGTTGCGCTACAGGCAATCGGGGCCCTGGACTCGGGAACTGACCCCGGAAATATTTCACTGTGAAAACGCGAGTAAGAGCACCTTCTTTATATTATGACAGAGTATGTTGGTGTCACTACATCGTATGGCACTTGGTACTTGTATTCCCATGTGTATTATTAACTCTTTATTAGCAACATGGCAAGCCCACAAGTGCCACAGGCCTACAATAGAAACACAAACATTACAAACATATTGTTGAACACCGAAAACTAGAACCCAACTAATACAAATTTGGAACTCGATTACTAAACAACAACAGCTGGCTTACACCTCGAGCCAAACATTGAATTTTCTAATAAAATCCTTGAAACTATTGAAATGATATAAATAACCTTTATAGGTCCCTGGCTCACGGATAATAATCATTATGAAATACAATTTGTTAATATTAATATATAAATGAAATATAGTTGAATAGGTGACAAAAGTAAGTGAGAAATTGAAATACTGTTCATCAAAACCTTCAGTATACAATTAATTGCATTAGGTAGGCTTCTGTCAAGTGACGTCACCCATTGTTGAAAGAGAGAGACAACAATGTCCACCAATTGGAATTGACCAATCAGAATATCTGGTAGTCCACCAGTTCGTTGCATTGCTATGGTAACGATTGTTTACCATTTGTTATGTGACTGAAGACTATACGACTAAAACAAGGAAATTACGATTGGGAAAATTAGTATAAAAGCACTATACAACTAGAAGACTGTGCCAACGCACTCCACGCATAGCCTTGTGGAGAAATTGGCGGTTGAATGTGCGTAGACATTATTGAAATTTCGTTTTGAACGATTTCATCTGACCGCAAGTGTACAGCTCTCGTCTGTCTAGCTTCGTGGGGGGGGGGGGGGGGGGTGACTACCGATTTGCTTTCCAAACTTTTACATTTTTACTGCGGCAATTATTGTCTCTTGAGAGTCGGAAATAAAATACACTCTATTTTTTCCATTCCGGGAAACGCCGTCCGTTTGGCTCGGACAGTCGAGACACTGCTTTGTGAATGTCTCATCCGTACCCCCATATCATATAGCAGTATGGTGGGGACGTTGAGCACCAAGGAAACGGAAGTGAAATTTATAAATGTGTCATATTTCCATACGTGTCCGGCAAGAAGAGAATCGTATACCAAATGTAAAACAACAAATACTAGAACTGACTGATTTTAAATTAGAGTAATCAGCGCTTTTTGAACACGCAGTTGCGTTTGTTATTGTAAACCTCGTCCTGAAAAATTATATAATACCCCCAAAAAATGATATAAAAATAATGATACCCTGAAAAATCACAGTTATACTAATCAAACATTTCTTATCCTTTTCGTTATGTTGGTAGAAACGTAACTAACTGCATCAAAGAGGCGCCGCTAAAACACAACATACATTCGTTAAGGACGTTTCTGACTGAAAAACCCCTAATATTCATCCAGAAACGTCCTGAACGAATGAATGTTGTGTTTTAGCGGCGCCTCTTTGATGCAGCAACCCACCCGCATGTGTGAACATTGCAGCTTTAACGCCCATGTGGGGGCTATCGATTGGCGTACTTGTCCAGCTCGCTCATCCTCGCGTACCGAGCCGATTACAGTGTTCTCCCGACTACTACTCTACCCGGAGGATAATAAAGTGTATTGTTTTATTTCGCGTACATTTTAAATAAAAGTCTCAACTTCCTGCCATAACTTGGAATGGAAATTGTTTCGTGTAGTTTTTAAATGTGACTTCAATAGAGACAGTAATCCTTCTATTTATCTGTATCAACATCGAAAACTTGACAGAAACCCATTGTTGAATAAAAGCCAATGAAAGTTGAGGATCGTTGAGAGAGATTCTTTAGCTGTATATGCTTGACAGTTATGCGACATGACTTGAATAGTTATAACTTATATCGTCTTGAAGCTATTATAATTATCTGTGTTTCTCGCTAATTAGAATTTTGATATCTCGTACCATTCAAAAGTTATCACCAAGAAACTGATATTTCACTGAATCGACTCCCGTGGACTCTTGAGGCCGCATGCGCTCGTATTTCACGCCGCAAACTCTCACGGCCGTAATTTTTGTGCTATCAATATGAGTGTTTTTGCATTCTGTTAGTAATTGAAAAACGAAGGTTACCGCAAATACAGAATTTTGAACAAAAAATGTGTGATTTTTCGAATTCTTCAAATGGAAAATGGAAAA
Source organism: Brachyptera risi (assembly GCA_964007535.1). Taxonomy (NCBI): domain Eukaryota; kingdom Metazoa; phylum Arthropoda; class Insecta; order Plecoptera; family Taeniopterygidae; genus Brachyptera; species Brachyptera risi. The sequence goes on along the minus strand of OZ023331.1, from coordinate 46,875,651 downwards.
ATTTCCAATTTACGAAAACCTAGATACATATTTTTCAGTACCGAAAAAAATATAGAATGTGAAATATATCAGAAGTGTGAGCTATAGGGAATTAACGGCGTTTATGTGAATATGAGTTCGGCGGGCTAGTCTACGGGTTGCGCCTAGCACACGATGCATGTTAAACTCGAGTCTGAAGCGAGCGAACAACGAGCCCGTGTAGAGCGCCTGCGGCCTCTTAAGGGACTCCATGCACGTTTTTTTTTTTTTTTTTTCATATATAACATGGCATCGAAACTTGATACAAAATCATTGTTCCCCAATTAAGGGTATGGATTCAAACCAGGCAGTAGAGTGATTTTTAGCATCGTATCATGTGACACGGAAATGCAATAATTATACATAATTATCTGAAAAGCACTGTTTGAGGTGATATTCAGACATAACCTCACTTGTATGACTGAGGGAATTTAATCGCGGCGTTTTTTCCCCAAAGTTGAATTCTTTCCAGAGTGTCTGGGCAGAGAGCAACAAGTGCAAAGGGCAGGAAGTTCATCCGTTCTGATTGGCCAGAGAAGAAACCGTACAGCCATTTCGTCAAGTATTGTAGTAGCTGGTGGAATATATTTGTATAGCTCAATTACGCATCATCTAGCGGCAAAGTGAGCGTTATGGATTGGAAGAAGGAAATTACTACTGAATCTACTTCGAGTAAAACTCAGGGGTAAACAACTAGTGATATATATTTTTTTTTTATATCGAAACTTGATAAAAAACATTGTTCCCCAATTAAAGTAGGATCGTTTGGACGGGGCACCACAAGGTTACCGACCCATTTTAATTATTTAAAACCAATGAACTTACTAGTGTATTTAGTTGTACTCCTGATTTCAGGTGTAACCACTCGGTAAAACTTTGAATAAAAACGGAAAATGTAAATATTGTAACATCTGAATTCTAGAATATATATATATATATATATATATATATATATATATATATATATATATATATATATATATATATATATAAATTTTTTTTTTAATAACATCGAAACTTTATACAAAATCATTTTTCCCCAATTAAGGCTATGGATATATATATATATATGGATATATATAATATATATGATCCATATTTAATAATATATCATATAATATATATATATATATATATAAATATATATATATATATATATATATATATATATATATATATATATATATATATATATATATATATATACACATACAAATAACACGTGACATATTTATTGTGAATGTTTATTATGAATCGGCAGTATTTTTCAAGCTGTTTCTGAATGGTGTAAAGCGTTTCACAACAGGATTTACTTGAACATAAATTCGCTGAAACAGTTTATACTGACGTTGAAAATATTACGCTGAGTGAAGACTTTTAAAAAGATAATTGACAGCTGCATTAGCATTTCTCCCATCTCACCAGGCGTTGAATATGCCCCGCGATAATCGCACGGCGAATTGTGGCAATTATTTACCAATCAAATACGTTTCACTTGTCGTGAGGATATCTCTGCTATTACTATTCACTAGTACCGAGACGAGTGGCTAGCACAGTGAACCGTCATGGTCGACCATCCTGTTGTGGAATTGTCATGGTTTCCCTCTGTCGTTCAGGTCAGTAAGTTTGGATGGGAAATGAATAATTTCAGAGGTATTTTAGTCGTTTTAAAATTATTCAATTTGTGCTCGTATCGAATTGTCTTCAATAAAACTGAATATCAGTAGGGCCTATCTAAATATTATCATCTTCCATTTTATTGATTTTTTTTCAATTATTCTCATATATTTACATATTTTTTCATTTTCATCTTTTATTTTCATGTATATATATATATATATATATATATATATATAGATATATATATATATATATATATATATATATATATATATATATATATATATATATATATATATATATATGATTTCAATAGCTTCCTGGTTGACCACCAGTAGGTTATTATAATTAATGATTTTTAAAACTGTTTAAAAATTGCGACCTCCCCCGGGACTTGAACCTGGATCTCCAGATTGCCGGTCTTTTAAAAAGATAATTGTATATATATAATATAGAGAAATATATATAGAATATAGAGAATATATAGAAAATAATATAGAGAATATATATATATATATATATATATATATATATATATATATATATATATATATATATATATATACACATACATACATACATATATATATATATATATATATATATATATATATATATATATATATATATATATATATAAATATATATATATATAAATATTATATTTTTGAACTAGGTGTACATGAAAATTGGGGAATTGAAGCACGATTTTTCGGAGATGCGTTGATCCCGCCTCAGACCGACTGTGTTGACATGTCTGACTCGGACCTGTCTGTGTCTGTCGTCCATGTCCCGGGTTCTGTTCCCGGACAGGTATATCGTCTCCTGATCGCCTAATCCCATCGTCTACGTGCCGTGCTTGTCAGACTAGCTCCCCCCCCCCCCCCCCCCCCTGAACCAACCTCTCTTCGGGGGCGTGATCGTCCACCCCCTGGTAACAAACTTTCAAACATTCATTGTTGTTTCCCCGGTCATAATGTTCGTGCCCCCCCCCCCCCTCCCCCAGCACACCGCTGTGCCGTTCACGTGTAATTAATTCAATCGTACGTCCACGTAGCAGCGTGTTACCCAGGTTCCGAGTCGTAGCGTTTGCCCGCCCGACGATTCGGTTTACTCGCCCGACGTTTCGCTTCGGTGTCATCATTCTACGGCGAGATCGCTTCATTGCTTGATAGTGGCCGGGGTGTGGGGTGGGTGGTTGGGTGGGGGAGTCTAAAAGCAAATACCCCGGTCGAAGTTGAACTTTCTCTCCCTCCGTCATCTCACCCAGCCTCTCTCTCTCTCTCTCTCTCTCTCTCTCTCTCGCGCGCGCGCGTGCTCCATGCACCAGTCTCTGTTCGCCCAGAAAACTTGAGAGAGTTTGGCAGAATCCGATCACCATGGTTACGCCGTGAGACGCGAGTGTTGTGGACCTCGCACCCCCTCCCCCTTCCCCCCTCCCCTTCCCTCCTCATTGCCACCTCGCACTCACTCGTGTCACCACTTGATACTCACTTAGACCTCTCGGTCGGAGAATAACATCGAGTCAATGTAAATGTAGTTCTTCTTTGACATTTTGAATATTTTCTCATTCAATTATCTACAATGCTTGACACATTAAATATAAGCAACTATTATGATTTATTTGGAGATCAGTCCTGGTGACATTTCAACGCAGAATGACCTAGATGGCGACCTGCCGTAACTATATGTATATTTTTTTTTTATTAACATCGAATAATTGACACAATTAGCTATACCCATTGTTTCCCAATAAAGGCAAATGATGAAAGTTCGGGATCGTTTGAACCACCACAAGGGCGATCTTACCAAGAGATACCGGAATAACGTCGACTCCGTTGAGTTTTGGTGTCCATCCTTACCTCAACCCTAACCACATCCACTCCTGAGTACCACGAAGCCCATGACTATCCAGTAAACGTTCCTCAGCGTCTCCATTCATTCTTGTTTAACCATAAGAGTTGAACTGTCAGTTGAACTGTCTAGTTGAACTGTCTAGTTGAACTGTCAGTTGAACTGTCAGTTGAACTGTCTACGGGGAAACCCGAACACTCTTCATGTACCGGTAGTGATATCCTCACTTATTTATAACTGTGTGTCGGTAAATACCTCCTATCAATCATTCCGACCCTCATTCAAACAGGTTGATCGATTCAATTTAATGACCACTCATTTAAAAGTGCTGCATCGTGTGGTTTGTTCAATTGAAAAAAAGAAAGACTTGAAATTAAAGTAGACAAGTTGTCAATAGTTTCGAATTTGTTCTTGTAAAAATGCCTTTCCGGAACAAATTGAAGTTCTCCTTTTCTTGTAGCACATCAGGTTAACCGTGTTCAACTTCACCAAATCCAAAGAAAGAAGTTGACAGACGAAAATCCTTGGTTCCATACTTGTGGCCACGTGAAATGTCCCTTTCATTGTATCACCCCCTCCCCTCACCATCATGTGAATATATTCTTTTAATACAATCTTTGTTCCCCAATTAGGAAGGCTATGGATGAAAGTAACCTACAGTATCTACACTAGTAGCTTATATATTTATTTATATAAATATTTATATATATATATTTATATATATATATATATATATATATATATATATATATATATATATATATATATATATATATATATATATATATATATATATATATATATATATATATATATATATATATATATATATATATATATATATATATATATATATATATATATATATATATATATATATATATATATATACATATATATATATATATACATATATATATATATATATATATATATATTTATATATATTTATATATATATATATATATATATTTATATATATTTATATATATATATATATATATATATATATATATATATATATATATATATATATATATTATAATATCATTCAATTACATAGTGTCTGTATGTAATTATTATGGTATACTTTTTCTTAATTTATTGTGAATTGCGATTATTGTTATTATTACAGCTAAAGAGGTAATTGAGCTTATGGAATGGCCGGCCCCATTTTTATACATCAATACTACGAATGAATAAATGCCCGTTTCCGAAATTCAAAATGAAATCTACGCACATTTCACCACTTGACTTTACGTTGACTGTACTTGTAGTGCGTATTTACATTGCCAGCTAGTTCTCGTGCGTGCGGATATTGACTGTACTTGTAGTGCGTATTTACATTGCCAGCTAGTTCTCGTGCGTGCGGATATTGACTGTACTTGTAGTGCGTATTTACATTGCCAGCTAGTTCTCGTGCGTGCGGATATTGACTGTACTTGTAGTGCGTATTTACATTGCCAGCTAGTTCTCGTGCGTGCGGATATTGTCGCACATTTCTTCTCTGGATACATTCCATTGCGACCTCATCAACTACTTCGCGTGACAGCAAGCTTACTCGTAACATTCTTACAGCTGGGTATCTTGTTTTCTTTTCTACTATTCGCTACCTAGTAGTTGGTGACCAATGGGAAATTAACGTCTGATTTACGGGCCAATTAAACGGAGGCGTTTTGTTGGCCCGCAGCCAATTGGCGGAGAGGGATCGGGAGGGAACTGGAGCTAGTCTAATTCATTGCGGTCTACGTCGATGGGCCGTGAAGACGAGGTTTGAGTGGCGAGGAATTACGTGTCCATTTGGGCATGGGAACAATTGGGCACGCTATAAATATGAAGACTTTTCACTTTAATAACAGTCCATGAGAGCCGATTTTGCGAAATATTTTTTTGGTGATAACTTTTGAATGGTATGAGATATCAAAAAGATAATACGCGAGAAACACAGATAATTATAATAGCTTCAAGATGATATAATATATAACTATTCAAGTCATGTCGCATAACTGTCAAGCGTATACAGCTAAGAAATGTTTTTTTTAGCTGTATACTCTTGACAGTCACGCGACATGGCTTGAATAGTTATATCTTATATCATCTTGTAGCTATTGTAATTATCTGTGTATCTCGCTTATTAGAATTTTGATATCTTATACCGTTCAAAAGTTATCACCAAAAAGCTGATATTTCGCTAAATCGACTCCCGTGGACTCTTAAAATCATGTCGCATAACTGTCAAGCATACACAGCTCACAAATGTTTTGTTTTTAAAAGCTGTATGCGCATGACAGCTCATTTATATTATCTTGAAAGCTATTATTCTCGCGAATTAGTATTTTGATATTTCATACCGTTCAAAAGTTATCACAAAAAAAGATTTTTTCGCTAAATCGACCTAAATGGACTCTTAATCAATCAATCACGCGTGACGTTTGATAACATAGCTGCGAGGTTGAGTACATTTAATACTCGAGAGATCGCACTAGTAGTGTGCTCTGAATGTCAGTAGGATACATTTTGCTTAGGCCTACATATTCTCTGTGTTTGATGATGAGATTATATCAACATGAGATTTGATATGATTAAAACATAAGCATGCCTACTTACTAAATGACAATATAGATTTAATTCTCATCATTACCAAACAGTATGGTAGTCTTGGTAGATTTCTTTTTTCATTTTTTTTTTTCAGTATTTTTAAACATGTATTTTTTTGTCAGAAGACTTTTTTAAATTGCTTTTTTTACTGTCTTTTTTTTGATTATTTAAAATGAAAGGCAGTACAATTCTAGTAAGATACCTACGGTACAATGTCATTGTCAACATATCATATTTGTTTTTATTCGTGTAATATAATTCGACACTATTTTTATATTTCACTTTTCACGAGTTGAATTACGCGGAAGATATCCCACTTTGTCGTTTCCCAACCAACTGCTTGCGCATAAAAGTTTGAAAAGTCTCGAACGTTTCACTCCTCGAAAGTTGGTAACTCCACTTCTGTCGGCGTGCTAACCAAATTTCCGCCACAGCTGTTTGCTTTTTATTTATTGCCGTCGCCACGGAATTGGTTCCTGCGCTCTCTGCCCCCCCCCCCCCCCCCCCTCAACCCCCGTGTTGGTAATGTTTGCAAAGTTATGTCTCGGCAGTATTAATCAGGTTATTGCGGTCAGTTTGCTGATAGAGATGTCCGCCGCCGACGTCTGTATTAATTTAATCGTAACGAGGCAGCTTGTGTCGGGAGCGCCATGGCCAACACGACAAGAACAAACTACATTCGTGGTGTTTCGACTCGGGGCGCCAGTGGCGTAGGGGAGGGTCGCTCGAAATGGGCTTTTATGATGATTATGCCATGCGAATGCAATTAGTTGAGTAAAACAAGGGGATTGAAATGTGATTTTGCCGAGTTGGCACCACTGATGAGTTGATTAATTAGTAGCAATGTGAATGAAATGTGTAGCCCTGCATACACATGTAAAGGCTAAAAGAACTTGATTTAGCTCAATTAATTTGATTATTTTCCTGCCCTGTTATTAATTAGTCAAATATATCTATTGACTATTTTACTATTATATTATTTCCCACAAATTAATATCTATCTCTTGTGTCACGTTGTAATAGATTTATATATATATATATATATATATATATATATATATATATATATATATATATATATATATATATATATATATATATATATATATATATATATATATATATTGTCTACTTAATTTGTTACTGTGATATTTCACTATTGCAATACCTGACAAGTTGGTATCCTTGCTTTATGCGTGCTACGCCACTGGTGTCCGCATTTCTCTGGAAGCGAGCGTACTTGTGAAACTAATACGGTCGGTGGTTTGAGACCAAAACTAACAACAAGTAGGAGAGTTTTGATGGGGTGGGTAGGAGGGATGGGTGGGGTTGGGGGGGAGGGGGAGAGGCAAAGTGGAAAACAAACTTTTCTATGTGATCAAAACTCTGCCGACAAGTTTGTTGCCAGCCCACGGCCACCCCTCGTGTTGTTATTGCATCATAAATTATCTCCGGGCCGGCCACCCCGAGCAGACCTCTTTATGAAACGTCGGCGATGATACCGCAGGACAATGTTTTTATTTCTCGTTTCTGTTTGGCTTTCAGGTGGCAGTCCTGCGAGAGTTGGGATGAAGCCAAGATCGTTGCCGCCATCGCCGTGCCACAACTGAAAAGAAAAACTGTCCCAAATTGTTATTTTTTTTTTTAATAGTCGACTATTTCCGTGTACATAAGTGACATCAAGATATTTTTTTCAAGATTTTTTTTTCAATTATATAAAAAAAAAACGGTTACAAATGCCAATAAAAAGGCTTCAGTGAATCTAAATTTTTTTTTGATAGTCTTTCATTTTGAAAGTGCGTAGACCGTCGCGTTTGGGTCCCCGTTGCCCGGGGTTGACAGTCGTCGTCGACGCAGGCTTCACGACGGCGGCTTAGCTCGCGTCGCCGACACGAGCGAGCGGTGCGATGGACAAGCGGAAGATGCTGCCCAAGCGGCCGCGGATGGAGAACCTCCGCGGTCCGATCGCCAACGGACCGATGCAGACGCGGCCGCTGGTTGCCCTCCTCGACGGGCGCGACTGCTCGATCGAGATGCCCATTCTCAAGGACGTCGCCACGGTCGCGTTCTGCGACGCACAGTCCACCACGGAGATACACGAAAAGGTGAATATACGTTCACGTCGTGATTTGCACGTTGAATCGTGGATTACGACTGGAGTTGTAGGAATATTTCTCCCACATTCAGTTTTATAAATATATATATTTTTTAAAATAACACCAAAACTTGATACAAAATCATTGTTCCCCAATTAAGACTATGGATGAAAGGTAGGATCGTTTGGACGGGGCACCACAAGGGCGATCTTACCACCCCATTTTAATTATTTAAAACCAGTAAACTTTAACAACAGGACTGTGCTGTCTGTGGCCATAATTTACCGTTGTAGATAAAAAGTATTTCAGATCAAAAGTCCAGAAACATATTATAAGTGAAAACCGTTTCTGTGATTTATCCGGACATTACCAGCATTGGTATTGAGAGTCAACAAAACACATAGAATGAAACATCAAAACTAACTTTCAAGTTTTAATAGTCTATTTTCATGTGAAATGCAGCTTTTTGTAGCAAATTACATAACTAGAAAAACAGTAAATGCCAACTCTAGATCAACAACTATAGGATTATCAGTGGAAATTCCATATCATCTCAGACTTTTCAGTAGAAACGTAAGAAAGCTTGTCGAGACGGGCGTAAATCAACCTGTCGTGCTGGTTGATTTGTAAGAGCTTCGTGCAGAGACTTGAGGGAACAGTTTTAGTGGCCCCGTGATCATACATTCCGTGGCGAGACCGCCTCGAAAACTACCAACAGGTGCCGCTAAGTATTCCTCACCCATATCGAGAAACGATGATTGTGCATCCATATTTCAACATTAATAACCGATTATTTTCTGTCTGAACTTTTAAAAGCAACCAAAGTTGGCTGTTAGTATGTATAATTTATAGCATTTCCAAATCTGTACATTGACCTTTGAGATAGATTGGGCTGGAAGTCCTTCCTGTCTGAGATAACTAAATAAATAAATGTCAATTGAGGAACTCCTATTGTCGTAGAGTTTTACGGTAAACAGCCTATGCTAGCCTCAACCGATGTGCTAATTTATTCTATAAAGACTCGTGTTCAAATTTGTTTTAAATGTTTGGAATTCTCTCTCTGCCTTGAATATACATTTTATTATAGTATTATTTTCATTGTTTCATAATCCTCAATTAGCCAAAGAAAACAATATTATCCATAGCCACATTATATTAAATAGGAACGATTACCCTACATTAGAAAAAAAAACATCATTTATCTCTCTTCACAAACAGTCCTTATTTGCAGCACCTAACCTGAAATATATAATCACTTGCCTCCATCTTTTGAACAATTGTCTGATCCTGTTTTTGAGAGTGAATTCAAAGAATGTGTACTCTGTAACTGCTTATTCATTGGAAATCCCGAATTAAAAATATGTACATTGTGTCCTTCCTTGAAATAATGATTACCCAAATTGTCTTGGCTATATTTTTCAAATAATAACTGCATTCGAGTTGTTAATTTTGAAAACTTGTGTCTTTCAAGTTATCGTTACCGTCAAAGGGGGTGACTACGGTCAATGGGGTGACTACGGTCAATTGACAAAAATAATGTTTTCAGTTCAGGTAGTACTTTTAGTTGATTTGAATTTGCCACCATGTTTTTTTTTCATAGAATCTCTGATAGTTTCTTAATTCACTACTAGAGTTCGTTTGAGGCTATTTACTTGGTTGTAGACAGGGTTAAGTGTTCAACAGCACATCGAAAACACCGCGGATTTTGAATGTCCATTACTTTGTTCAAGAACTAATTGTAGACAAGAAGCTATTCAATGTAAGTACATATTCTGAGACAATCAATTCTCCGGTAATCATTCTTATTAATAATAATATTAAGAAGAAGAAGAATAAACTGAATGAAATCAATTTCCCCCTAAAGCTTCCTTAAGCTGGTGACCATAGTGACCCCCACCATGGGGTGACACTGGTCAGTATTATTTATTTAATTACAACTCGATGATTAGGGATAGAAATTTGAGTGAGAGCTCTATTTATTTATGAAGAGTGATATTTTAGAAAAACATTTCAACTTTCTGTCACAGAAGATGAAGTACCATGAAAAAGTAAAGATCACTATTATAAGTGACCCATAGTCACCCCCTTTGACGGTACAGTCGAGTTATTCGAAAAAAATGAACGTATCAAATGTTACAGTGTGTTGCCTCGAACCAATTATAAATGAATGAAGTGAGAATAACTGTTAATTGTGCATCAAATGATACTATGCTAGCTGTAGATGTTGTGGATTGGTGTTGACTCCTGGTTGCCTTGGTTACAGGTGTTGAATGAAGCGGTAGGAGCACTAATGTGGCACACAATCATCCTAACAAAAGAAGATCTCGAGAAGTTCAAAACGCTGAGAATTATCGTGCGTATCGGCAGCGGTGTGGACAACATAGACGTCAAGGCAGCTGGCGAATTAGGTGCGTACTTTGCGCGTTACGTTCTCGCACGGAGGAGGGCAAGTCTTGCTGCCAGAACGACTGCCGCTTGAACGCAGTGCGAAAACAATAATAGGGCCCAATGATGTACCGGTATCATTGTAGGCGTATTTATTTATTAATTACAATTTGTATATGGACAGTGGGAATTGACTGTGGCCTATACAAGTAGTGAGAATAGAGCAAAAACCCTTTAGCAACATGTTGCATTATATTGAAATACAGTATAACCTCTTTAGTAAGTTTCTCTTTAGTACAATTTTCACCTTGGTGAGTTTCATTTTTTGATCCCATCCATATGCTCCTAGATGCTGAATAGTTTCTTTAGTCAGTTTTTCACTTTAGTAAGTTTTTCAGTCTGGTCCCCTGAAAAACGTACTAAATGGTTCCACTGTAACTATAATACGTATTTAAAGATACGTTGACATCGTTTAAAATAGAGTTACGGTAAAATTGGAGAACTACTCATTTTAATGAAAACAGTGGCACAGTAGTAAGAGACTTTGAGTAAGAATATAATCAGATGAAATGTATATATATGTTCACAGGGGATCTTATCAAAAGATGTTACAGTGGAACCTCTTTAGTGCGTTTCTCAGGGGACCAGACAAAAGAAACTCAATAAAGTGAAAAACTTACTTTAAAGAAACTATTCAACATGTAGTAGCATATAGATGCAAGGTGAAAAATGTACTTCACATTACTAGAAACTTACTAAAGAGGTTCTACTAAATTTAATTAATTGAAAAATGTGTAACTTGAATGCTCTAAAACTACACATGCATTGTAGGTAAGACGTTGTAGTGGCGCCTGCTGACTGGTTGTTGTGCTTGCAGGTATAGCGGTGTGCAACGTGCCGGGGTACGGGGTGGAGGAGGTGGCAGACACGACGCTGTGCCTCATCCTGAACCTGTACCGTCGCACGTACTGGCTGGCCAACATGGTGCGCGAGGGGAAGAAGTTCACCGGACCCGAGCAGGTGCGAGAGGCGGCTCAGGGCTGCGCGAGGATACGCGGCGACACGCTCGGCATCGTCGGACTCGGTGAGACAAGCGCACATCACAATCTCTACCGCCAATCTGTGATCGATTCGATTTTTCAATTTTCAAATCATTTTATTCTTGCTTCTTTATACAGTGTAACCTCTATCGATTGTTTTTCAAGGGACCAGGAAAATTAAACCATCCGTGCAGGAAAACGATCATCCAGGAAAATTTTACATTGATTATATGGAAGAGGGGTGAGAGAAAATGAATGATATAAGCAAGAAGACGATGGATCCGGGAACAATGCGTAGAGGTTTCAATGTAGGCCTACAGTGAAGCCTCTATGCACCGTTCCCAGATCTATCGTTTTCCTGCTTGTATCATTCATTTTTTCTAGCCCCACTCCCATTTAATAATGTAAAATTTTCCTGGATGGATGATTTTATTTTCCTGGGCGCTTGCTTACCGCGACTGTCACTTGAGCCCCCGGCCATGCTATTATGATCGGCGGGCCTATAGGCGGGGGGCTTAAGTGGCAGTCGCGGTAAGGAAAATTGATGGATAGGTTTCCCTGTATTATTATATTGAAAGTCACCCTCGGTAGCTCGGTCAGCTGAGGCACTGCTTCAGAAACTGAAGTCACCGTGGGGCGTGGGTTCGAGTCCCGCATAAGGCATGAGCTCTTGTGAGCGTCCTTTCACTTATAACCACTTCATAGTTTCATAATCACCTGCTCATTCGTACCCCGTATAACCTAGCTGTGGGTGGGGTCTTTGGGCAAACGATGATCATTATCATACTCAACAATGATGGAAATCAAGTCTATGGAAATAATATAATTTGTATATATTCATTACTTGGGCCTATACAAATTTTCCAATTATATTTCAAATATTCCAAATATAATTCTAAATTTGAGTATACTGAAGATTTGAGAAGCTCGCAAGAGACAATGTTTTGTGTGCGGTCTATCTAAGAAAATATTGTACGATTTAGAGTATATATTATTAATGCGGAAACAATATTGAAAACAATTGCAAGAACAATTGATAATATTACAAGAGTGATTATGATAATTCATGCATGATATAGGCCTACTATACTCGTACATAAAATGACCAATACCACTAACTAATGGCTACAAGAGCTGTTGTGAGGCAAAAAGCCCCGCTGTTATAGACGTACGGTATATATCTGTTGCACGAGACAATAGTCAACAGATGGCGTGACTGATTCCTCATTTACAAACAAAATGTGATATTTGTGTTTGTATTTATTGCCGTTTCTCATTAAAGAACAATATTAAAATTGTATAAACATTGTCAGAGATATTAGAAAATAAAATTATAATACATAAATATAAATAATAGGATAGAATGTAATGGCCTATGTGTCAATGATTTAAACCTGATTGAGAATTAAAATATTCTTCTATACAATAAAACTTGTTTGTATGTAAGAATTTAATGGTCTCATTTTTGAACTGCTTTCTACTTCTCGAGTCCTTGATGTGGGACGGAAGTCTATTATGAATTCTTCTTCGGGACCGCACTGGTCCCCTGACTGTATGATATGTCCCAAACATGAGACACATTATAATTCAACCCAAGCCGTGACCCGGTCGTGTTCAATACTTGTGAGGATAGGAATTACTCATAGAAAAAATACGCTTACACATTGTACTCTGAGTACTGAGACTCAATTTAATTACGATTAGAAGATATAATATAAACTCACTTACATAGCCCCATTCTCGTTCAGAGTGCGCACTCACACTTGGCTAACTTTGGCTCACACTTGTCGAAAATAAGAGCGAGAGTAGCAAGGAAGGACGTTGGGAAGTATTCTTTTGCTAATAGAACCATCGAGGAATGGAATAAGCCATGATATAATGACTTTTTTTTTTTTTTTTTTAAATGTATATGTTTTTTTCATTTTTTCTGTTTTGTTTTCCCTCAAGTTAGTGGTTTGTATTATAAATGTGTTGAATGACATTTGCCACCTGTATATGTATTTACAAATTGCAAATTAAATGAATGAAATGAAATGAAACTGCGAATAACGTGAGGTTGAATGTTTGTTTGCGCAGGTCGCATCGGCTCCGCGGTGGCGCTCCGAGCCAAGGCGTTTGGCTTCAACGTGATCTTCTACGACCCATACTTACCTGACGGCATCGAGAAGTCCTTGGGCCTTACGAGAGTCTACACATTACAGGTGGGGAACGCTACCTCTGTTCGACCATTCAAAGCAGCTTCTGGACAAACTTGACAAATATTTATTTCAATTCATTTTTTTTTAATCCGAATGTAAATTACATGATTATCAAATATTATTACATAATTATAAAAAACGTATTACATAGTACATGATCAGTAAATTATAGTAGTAATCTAAAATAATAGTAATTTAAAATACATATAAGATACCGGTAGGTAATGGAATACCCACATAAGCAGTGCTTGTGTACGTGGGAGAGGATATTTGATGTTGGATACAGTATTGCATTGAACAGAAATAATTTTCAACAAATTGTGAGGAGTGATATACATGTAATATGAGTGACAGATCACTTATATTTTAATCTTGAAATCATTGAAAAAACTTGATTCTCACTATTTTTGGGATGACATTATTATGAGAGTTTGAGAAGGTAAGTTGAAGTCGAGTTCATGTTCCAAGTGTAAAAAAGAATGTTTTGGCCGAGATTTGCATATCAGTAGCAACCTCTGGACCCTAGAATTTGAAGGGAAAAAAATGATCGTGTTTTATATTTGGAACAATATAAGTATGTACAAAAAAAAAATTTAAAAAAAATCAAACTTGAAATTTTCAAGCTCAGCTAAATTTGAACTCAAACTCGAAAAATTGTGTAGTGCTCGCACACTCCTAGTAATTAAACATATATTTTCCCTCGAGAAATGATTTGTTTTTTGGTTGACATTTTTCATGTTGAAAAATCAGTACTACCTGACTTGATTCCACTACCTTCCTGCTGGAACACGTTGAAATATCTTGCATCAACGGAACTGTGCTAACGTGTGTTTTTGTTTGGTCGTGTTGGCAGGATCTGCTATTCCAGTCCGACTGCGTGTCACTGCATTGCACCCTGAACGAGCATAATCATCATCTAATCAACGAATTCACTATCAAGCAAATGAGGCCAGGTACTGGTACTTGACACTTATACGCTCTGTCTTGACGATTGGATTTACCTGCACGCGAGTAGCTCTAGTAGTACTTTATTCCTTTAACCCTCTTTCCAGGAATCGGTACACAATTTACATATTTTACAATATAACTTATAAATAGAGACATGTAAATATAGCTTCTATTTTTTCTCTTCGCAGCATTCAGAGTTTGAAAAGTAGCACTTTGGTGCATCTATTATTTTGGAACATTGTGTTTTGTAGCGCAACAACATTCTGTAGCGTTACAACAGTATGGTACAGGTAAAATAATCATATAACATACAATAGGCATACAAGTGGAACACTCAAATGGATGGTTTTAGTAAAAGGGTGTCCACCCCTATGTTAAACCGACGCCTCATCTGCCGCCTGCATTTGCAGCTGCACTTTGGTTTTCAAAATTCCTCGATTGACTCCACCTGTTTACTTCCCAATTGATATATTCTGCAGAAAATCGCGTCTATAATGCTTCTATTTCTAATATAGCATCTATATCGCCAAAACGTTGAAACATAGCAGATTCAGATGTTTGAAGCGCTCTGTCGCCTTTGCAAAAACATGATCAAACGACAACAAATATATTGAAACAAGAAAAAATGTGAGAAAAATATGCTTCAAAGCACTTTTAGATTTTGTCGCTCTTATAGCAAAATTGCTATTTTCACATGTCTCTACTTATAAATAGCATTACAATCGAGTATGGCAGTAAGCCATAATTTATGATTTATCAACGAATTATGGTATATATCAAACAAATTATACATTGGAATTATACATTCTAACCGACAGTCGAGTGTTATCGCCACGTTGGTGTAGTGAGATCGACAAACATCAATATATATCTGATTATGATCAATCGTACTGCAGTAATAATCCAATTGTGGGCCCACCTGTGTATCTCTGTATCCTTAACCATCATTTAAAAAAAAACGTGAAACATTTGATGGTAGCCAACGATTTGTGGGAGGGAGGCACCAACCCCCCACTTTTACTTCTGTACAGGTTGCTCGATAAATAGAAGTTTGAGTCCATTGGTTTTTAGTACAGTTGGTCTAGTGTTGGAACAGTAGATCTTGGTAATAATATTTTTGTTATTGGTAGTTTCGAAACGGTTTACAGATTTATTACAAAACTTCGCTGAGCTGCTTTTGCAACTTGTCAGCAGAGATTCTGCTCTAGACAGTATAATTCACAATGTATTTGTATTTTGTAAACATTATTATTACTCGGCGTCTTGTTTTAGAGCTGCTACCTCTGAATGGCAATATATGAAAAGAAGAAAAACAACCTACAGCAAACAACAAGACCTAAATGAATGATGATAATAATAATAATAATAATATATTTACCGTCTCCATTGAATCCACTTAAAGTTGCTATATAAAACACTTTACATTATGCTAATGAAGAATGTTGAGACCTTTTATTTAATACAATGGATAATTAATTAATTGTGAATTATGATTGATAAATTACATCTTGATTGATATAAGTCAGTACATTTAAAACATTTTATTGACTTGGTATATTTCAAAAAACATTCTGAACCCACGTCATTGTTGTAACATGTATATTCTTTCAAGGAATAATAAACTTGGCCTATAATAAGTTTTTTAATTCAATCTTAAATTTGACCATGATTGTACCGTACATCTGATTGAGCGTGCTCGTGTGATTGGTCTAACGTCTGTCGTGTGCCGCAGGTGCCTTCCTGGTGAACACGGCTCGCGGCGGCCTGGTCGACGACGACTCTCTGGCGGCTGCGCTCAAACAGGGTCGCATCCGGGCGGCGGCGCTCGACGTCCACGAGAACGAGCCGTTCAACGTGTTCCAGGGCCCGTCGGGCGGGAACGGTGAGCTCTCGGGCGGCTAGGAGAGCAGGGGTCACGCCAGCGACATATCTCGACACCCCAGCCTAGGGTCAACTTGATTTTCCGGCCAATTAAATTCACTTTGCCAGTATTTATGTTCTTACCTTGAACTGTGGCATGTTTACGTTGTGTATTGTGGTAACTGAGCTGTAACTTGTGTTGTCTATAGAGCGACGGGTGATCGAGGTAATTGTTGAACACTTGTGCATGGAAAATGGATTTCTAGGTTCTTGCATGCCACCAGATCAATACCGTCTCAGTCTGTACATTGAGCGCACATCAGTTCGAACTGATAACCGATCATCTTCTTCCAAGTTTACATAATGGACGTAAAAATTCCAATGACAATCTATTTAGTGTAGAATATTCACATGCGACTAATCTTGCCAGTTACCACATTTTTTTGGAAAACATTTTTGAGAGAAATTGTGTAATTAAATTCTCAAACTCTTCTTGTTGATATGGCTGGGGATTTTTTTCCACTTTCGTTAGAACTAGCCGAGTTTACTTCAAACTGAACGAAATTTATTTCCCGACGAACTCGGTAGTTGTTGATAACTTCTTGTCCGCTGTATCCAGTAGTATTGTTTGCCTTGTCACCATCTCCCAGTCTGTTCTAGTTGCGTGGCGGCCTGTAGGGCTGTCATCTCAACTAGCGGCCGTTCGATCGTTTCCGCAGCTGACGCAAGACGAACAAGACGCACCCGACGCTAACGAGACGACACGTTGCCGTCGACAGCGACGATGAAGCTCGGTTGTTGCGAGAGAATCGATTCGGACAAACGATCGCGGTCGTCCGGAAACTTGACGTGCAACTTTCGCATCAATCGGGACCGTAGAATTCGTAATTTACTTCTTTTTTTTCGGTTTAGACAAGCGTTGTCTTTCGCAGATTATTCCGTTTTGATCATCGAAACTACGCGATATGAAAATTTGCTATTTTTTCAAAAAGCGGATTCAATTTCTTAGATGTGACCCCTGCTCTAGAAGGAAAACAGCCCCTAAGGCAGAATAAAAAATTAATAATGCAATACTAGATTTGTTATCATTTCATCGAACGGAGGGACGCACGGCAAGTCGTGCGAATACGAACTGCAACACTAGAGCATCACTGACGCTAGGTTACCAACGGTTTCTCGGCAACTCGAACCAAACTCTCCAGTTTCAATTCTTATCACATCGGTATTGCCCTCGTGCTCATAAAATGTTGACTCTCGTCTTATAATCTCGAATCGAAACCTCGGCCTAGTTTTCATCAACTATTGAAATGATCTTTCATCTGTTTCATTCAATCTCGGCATCGCCCTGGCAACCGTATTCAAGTTGGGCGTGGGTTCGAGTCCCGCATAAGATACGAAATTATGTAAACATCATCCGCTCATTCATATCCCCCAATTACTTGGTTGTTGATGGGGTCGAACGTAGGAGGAATAGACGCAGTGAATCTATACGAAACTACTGATAGCATTTCCAGTGATAACGGGCAAATATATCAGTCCGTGGCTATCTGAAGGATAAATTTAGATGGCACTAGAACTAGCAGTATATTTTATTGACCTTGAATCGTGGGGACAAAATTACCTTCAATTACAGGCTACAATCAAATTTGATGAAGAAAGTAGCTGGTTCAGACGTTTACGGCACTGCTTACAAATCGGATGTCAGGGGATGCATTCCTGTACCATTTAGGCCCGGTATTACCAAGTCCAGTTAGCCTTTATCTGACAGTTCAAACTTGTTATCACCATGGTTACCTGTGCCATTTGTTTTCACCAACTCTCAGATAAATACTAACTGGCCGTGGTAATACTGGGTCTTGGAACAGTTTTAGTTTTGAAAGATGATACCGGAAAAACAACAGGAAAGCAGTGTTATCCTGTACCAACAACTAGTACACAGCCACCTTGCACCTTGGGTCTAAGTTAAGACTGGGCTCATGTTGTGCAGGATTGCGTCCCCGGGAGTAGGTTCGAATCCCGCTCTAGTCGAACCTTCCACCGTTTCATCATCACTCGCTCATTCGTACCCTCGTACAACCTAGCGTAAACCATCACCAAGTGCGCGGGGGAGGGAGAGAGTAGCTCGAGTTGTCGACGAACCACGCGATTTGCCCGGCGTCGGTCTCGTTCTGACGGTCCGTCCCGCGCGACCAGCCCGTGTGTGTCCGCTCCCTGCGCTTGACCATTCAACCCACTCGACTGTGACGCGTGCAGAGAAATCGCTGCGCGTAGCTGGGCTCGACTCGACGCGCATTGCAACGCAAGGTCCGGTCTTCACGCGACGGAACACCGCCGAGTTCCGCTCGACTACGCAGAACGGTTTCTCTGCCCAAGACACCATTCCGGTAGCTTCAATGGCCAACAATCGTGACACAAAATGAAAAGAAACGGATGACAGAGAAACGTGCGGGGGCGGCCGAGCGGGCGACGGAAAGCAAGGAACAGTTTTAATCAATTGAAACATCACAGTTGACTTGACGAGATTCAATTCAATTATCATGTTTTTAATTATTGTCGATTGTAGACGCTTATGTCCTTGCTTTTTTGTCTCTTCTTGGCCGCTCTTTCCAACATGTTTTTCAATCATTTAAGACTGTTCCCGAACCTTCCGAGAGACCAGCTCAAGTGCTTCTGACAACAAGTGACAGTACCTTCAAGTAAATCTTCACTGAAAGATGCTAAATTCTATTTGGTATTAGTTTTGTAACCGACATTTGCTTTGAAGTTCTTGCCGTATGGTGACAACTAGTCACGATTTCAACGTGAAAAATAAGTCGGCAGGTTTCACTTCGTGTTGTCGCGACTTGTCAGAAGTATCGCCGCTAGTTTGTCTTTAGGTTTGCGGACAGTCTTACGCGACGGCTCGCGAGAAACGGCAATCATCGCGGCAACTCGACCAGGTATTGCGTACGGTAATTGGCTCTGTCGTGCCTTGAAACTTTCGCCCGATCGTTTCACGGCAGTGCAGAGGAATGACCGGTCACGTATCACCGCGTTGCGTTCCGTCGTAGGATTGACGAACTGTCCAGGGAAATACTTGGTGTATTATTGGTTCCTTTGTCGCCTGATTTGATATATTTTCGAAAGTCGCTACGAACGGGAAGAGCGTTGATTGTTAATGTCGTAAACATCTCTATGAAGGTCAATATTGACATGATAATTTCTGCCCTGTTCGTTGAGGCTTCGAAAATAATATATAAACGCACCGACAAAGAAACCCTGAACAAAAAGTAAGGAAAAAGAAGGATAGAGTGAATCGACCAAGAAACTTGGCATTATTGTTACGGACGTCTGAATCAAATATGGATGTGACTACGAGGTTGTGACGTGACACGTATCACACTCACCAAAATATTTTCAATACTTGAAACAGATTGTCCTTGTCGATAGTCTAAAGTTTCTCCGTCGCTGCACCCTCTCGTTTTTGCTCCTGAACCCGCGACAGTCGTTAGTTTCTCGCGTCCGTCGGCGAATACGTTTTTCTCATTCTGTTGTTAATTGTTGTTTGTGGTTTGTCAGGGCCGCTAAAAGACGCCCCCAATCTCCTGTGCACGCCCCACGCGGCGTTCTACTCCGATGCCTCGTGCACGGAGCTCCGCGAGATGGCTGCCAGCGAGATTAGGCGCGCTATAGTCGGCCGCATTCCCGAGTGTTTGCGCAATTGCGTCAACAAGGAGTACTTTATGTCGTCGTCGGGCCCCGGCGGCGGCGGTGGAGGAGGAGGAGGCGGCGGCTACCCCGAGGGGCTGAACGGGGGCAGCGGTGGTGGCGGCGGGGGAGGAGGTGGGGGTGGGGGCGGCGGTTATTACGCGGGCGCCCTGCCGGTGCAGCAGGCGCACTCGACCACGCCGCACGACCAGGTGCCGCACTCTGTGGCAGGGGGCGGCGGTGGCGGAGGAGGAGGATCGGGAGCGCCCGGAGGGGGAGGAGCCCCGGGACCCGTGCCCGGACTGCCGCACAGTTTAGTGAGTAGTGCAGCGCTACGTACGCGGGGGACAAGTCTCGGGTCGGAGGAGTGCGGGGAACTTCTCGTTGTGGATCGTTTCGCATCGAATCTCGGTATCGTCTACGACCGTCGTAGGCTCGTCGACTGCTAGGTCATCTTCCGCCGGTATCAATGTATTTTGGGATATTTCCGTACACGTTTTTTCTTCCAACGTATTAAAACCAGCGTTTATTGTTTGTTCAGGACATTGTTGCACTGAGGAATGCGTTTAATCGTGACCCGTGCATCATTTGTCCGCCTCGTGTCGCGATCCACGCCACGTCCGGAACACCAACGCGCGACCAAACACCCGAGACTTGGACTACGCACGCATTCATCACATTATTATTCCATTGTTCTGTGCAGATCGTGGACATTGAATAACTTTCAGACAGAAACCCAAAACTGAAATTGATGTGCTAAAAATGAATGTGTTTGAAAACGTTCCAAGAAAATATCAAAATAGTCATTTTGAGATTTTGTTTTGAGAAATAAATATTGACCCAATCCACTTTTCAAGCAATAATTTGCAATTTTTTCCATCTTCTGTGAGATTGTATTTTTCATAACTTCCTTACATACCAGTAGGCCTAGTTATTGTGGGTAACAGTAAATTGCACTAAAATTGAAATTATCAAAATATAGTTTCAATGAGTTGTTAGTTTGACATTCTAAAGTTGAGAGATAATTGTAGAGTCTATTGTGCTTGAATTCAGATACAGAATAAATTTCAAGACTTTGAATTTTCCAAGAAATGTCTCGATAAAAGAAGAGCTTGGATGACTTGAAAACAACATAATAATCTTTGTCCTCTTTGTCCTCATTTGAACTTGATCTAATACTGCTCATTCTCGGCTCGAATCACTTCCGCCGCCTGCCTGCACGTCACTTATAACATCAACGGCTTTCTTTCAGCCAATCAGCAACCCCGATCCATCGAATCATCATTCTCAAAAGCCCGAGTCTTCGGAAGTCCACTAACACCGAACTGAAGTCGCACACCCCAGCCCGGCGGGCCGCTCGCCCATCGACCCGGCTCGCACGTATCAAAACCAACCCAGCGTTCGGCCGGTCTAGTCGCGACCGTTCTCCGCTGGCCACCCGACAACGCGGACAAACAAACGACCGACCCGTGGAAATCGTCTGCCGTTATCAAACGCGTCGGTCCGCGACGGGTACCCTCACGAAACGGTCGACGGTGAAATTATTCTACAGACTAAAACTCAACTAAAACGAAACATCCATGAAAAAAGTACAAAAACCCTCTTTGCGTCGTCTACAGCCTGCGCCCACGGAACGAGTGCCCGGCCGAAAGCTTGTGCCCCCGACTCCTTCCCCTTTCCTCCCTCACGCGGTTCCCCGCGGTCCCAATCACCCTGTTCCGTTGCCTGTACAGAACTACCGGAACACTTTCGGCTGGCTTTAATTCAGACCCATCTCAACCTACCTACCTACATTTAAATAGCTGGAGGCACTTTAAATAGGATATTACATATATTATAAATATATAATATAATAATACATTTTTTGATAATGTGTGTGTTTGTGTGTCCTGTGTGTATATTTAAATCGTCGGTGTTAATGGGCGGACTCTGAATTCTGGTGGCGGTTTTCGACAGCGTCGGAAATGAAGTATCTGTATAGTGATGATTGGTTCGCGGTCCGTCGTGTTTCTACTGCCGAGGGGCTGCTTCAGATTCGCCCCGATCGGAACAAGACAAAGACTTATTACATGTCGGCTTCTACGCTAACGAAACGAAACGAATGGAATAATTATGTCGGTAACTGGGAAATCTGTAATGATCATTACATTTTTTTGTTTCTCTTTTTACTGTGACGTCGACGGCGGCGGCGCGAGCGTGACTCGGATGTTCGAGGTCTGATCGCAACTTGTTTTCTGCGAGGGACTCTATGTTTGGTGACCTACGTCTGACCTCTAGGCGGTGTTCAGCGACCTCTGCATTCACGTCATCTTTTGTGTATAAGACAAATTACATTTTTAAGCACTAAATAATAATGTTTTAAAGGTAAATCTGTTGCCGATCGATAATGTTTCTCAGCGTGACGCTGACCGAGATTGCAATCCATAGTTTTGGAACTAATAGATATAAGAACGTTTTTAGGTATTTGAGTTCTGGACATGTTCGTATTTTTCTTACCGATTGCAATTGCCCAATGTGGAACAGTTGAAAGTATTTATTGTAATCAAGAAAAGATTAATTTTTTTGTGAATTGTTAATCTAGCTACGAGAACTGGAAATGGTGTGATCTTGGTTTGAGTCTTGGTTTGTGAGTTGTGATTGGCTGTTTGCTATTCATGGAATACTTCAAAACAGATGGCTCGTTGGCTTGACACGCCGATCAAATCGAAGCGAACTCTTTTCAACTTGGCATATAATTTTCACTAGGAAAAAGATAACAAAAATGAGCTATCAAGACGGGTAACTATTTCGTAGCCGGCATACTCTTCGTTATTATTCGAGCTCGTTTTTCTACTGTTTTTTCTCGCCTTCCGAGAATGTCCTGCTAAACATTTCAATTGTTCAATGTTTGACTCGCATTAAATTTTAGAAAAAGAGAGAAAAAAGAAAACAAATGGATTATAACTCAACATATCGGCAAGGTAGTCATTCCAGTAGGTTTTTCAGTCGATTCTAGTCGTCAGGATCCTAGCAAAAGTCCGACGATGATGACGAGGCGACGAAAGAAAGAATCGCGTCTAGTACTGGGGAAGATTGTGTATTTTTTTAACAATTATATTATAATATATGAAAAAAGAAAGTTTAAAATGAAAGGAAGTTTACATGTTGGAACATCACATAATGAATTTTGTTTATAAGTTTAACTTTAAATCTCTCTTAATTATTTTAATTGAAGTCGTCGGTGGCCGTCCACACTCTGTGCGTACACAAATTTCATTCTTAGATAATAGTAGGTAATATCTAGCTCTACTTTTGCCTTTATCTGCGCTCGTCGTTCCTCAACGGTAACCGCACGCCAGTTATCTAAAGTTGTCTTCACGCAAAGTCTTTTGTGACCACAACTATAGATAATGCAACGTAGCGTTCCGACGGCAGGATGGGGAACGGTTCTTTGACGAACGACAAACCAGAATACAATATAATAATTTCTCCGCTTTCTTTATATTTAGGCTTAAGTTGTTTGGCGCTCCCAAATTGGGAACGCGATTTATTGTACTTGATTCTTTTGACGAGGTTGTTTGGCACGTCCGCGTCTCGTCCCGTGCGCTCCATGCAGCGGCGAGGCGCGGAAGTCTCGAACGATGTTTTCTCTCTTGTGAATCGAAGAGTGTATCTCAGAGGCCCTCGACTAAATGATAGTATATACTACAACAGTTTGTAATTTACACCACATGTTGTACAGATATTGTAAAGTACGTTTATATGTTTCGTTTCACTAAATGTTTTTTTTTTGTGTTTTTAATTGATTTTTTTTTTCTGCGGGCGTGGCAACATGTGTTTCGGCCCGAAGCCCTGGAGGGAGCGTTTTTTCTCACGAGGAATGTGCTCGAATTATTATTTTATACAAAAAAGAAGTGAATTTATTGCGAAATGTTTTTAGAAACAATTTATATAATTTTATTGTGTTTTACTCGTCGACGTTCCCCATTTGGCGGGCCGGAGAGGTCGCTTGTTGACGCGACGGCTCGCCAATGTACATTTGGTGGGGAAAGAGAGAGAGAGAGAGAGAGAGAGGGAGGGGGGTGATAATGTCTGCAATGCATTTTGCTGATCATCCGATAATTGCGTCGGAATTTAAGTAGATTCAGTATAAAAAATCGTAGTTAGTAAAGAAACAACATTTAAATGAAAAAAACACAAATCGGAGTTTAGTCGCAGATTTAAATTTAAAGATAAGAACAAAAAAATGATGTAGGGCTATTGGATCTTCCAGAGAAAAAAATCTTTGAAATAAAATCTTGTAATGAAATTGCTGTAACGTTTCTGTTTTTTAAATCAGCCTGTCACAATTCCTCTGTCCACAATTCAGTCAGTTCTTTAGTCCCACTGTGAATCTACCCTCTTACCTTGATGCACTTGTTGCATGAATTTGATGCCTTGGAAACTGACGTAAAGTGGGGTTTTGGGTTTAAATCCCAGACAAGGAATTCGTTTTTGTTAACGACACGCTCTCATTCGTACCCCCAAACACCCTAGCTTTTGGTGGGGTCGTCGAGCAAACGTTGATCTTACACTGATGTTGGGTCACCGTTGGGCGTGGGTTTGAGTCCCGCACAAGGTATGGGCTTTTGTAATCGTCCTCTGACCAATCATCACTTCATTGTTTTATTATCACCTGCTCAATTGTACCACCGTATAACCCGGCTGTTGGTGGGGTGGCTAAACAACCAATCACTATTCAGCTTCCATCCATTAGTTTGAAAAGCCAATAAAAAGAAATGGAATATTTTAATAACAAAATTGGCCCACATCTTTCTACACCCCTGGCAAGTATGGGATTTGACGTATTGATTTTTAATGATGAAAGTAACCAGAGTTCATGTCTCACAAATCAATTAAGGTACTAGTATACCCTTAAGGGGAAAAATCCAGAGTTTTTGAGTTTTCCAAATTTTTCTTTCTGTTCCAATTTTAAAGCACATAACATGGAACAAGAATATTTCAATTTTTTTCCTTCCATTGTTGGATTTTTAATTAATTTTTCATTGTTATAACAATGGGATGTTTCAACAGAATTCTCCGGCTCTGTTGTAAATACTTTTTCTCATGATTTATTTTGATTATTAGTCAAACCTGTGTTTTGTTGGTTGCTTTCTATTTCTATGACTACTAAAAGTATTCAATTTTGATTAATGGGTTTCAATTTTGCCATTTTTTTCAGCTCTAGAGTAAATAATGAAAGAAATCTCGTTCGATTATTGGAGGAATCAAAATTGTGGCCTTAACAAAACATGCTTCATGCAATGAGCTTCAGGATTAAAAAAAAGCTAGCTTCCTTGCTATAAATTTGATATATTTTTTCTTTATCATGAATTACGGTTGTGTGTGTAAATCTTAGTTTGGCGCTAAATGACCTCTGTGTCGATGCGCATAAAAACCCTATTATTCATTCATTCAATCTTAGTTTGGAGCAAATTGCAGGCAAAGTCCGACTTGTATTACAACTTTATTTACAAATCAGTTGGTTTCCTATGCATTTCAGAACATTTTTCCCAATGTGGGAGGGTTACAAAATATGTACTTGTGAAATAACTAAGCATCCCGCAATGATGTGGTTTGTTTTTTTATGAAAGATAATGAATCGGTTAATAAGGTGACACAAACATCGGAAAATTTACATTTTTCGAAAGAATCTCTTTTCGAAGCGTGTAATGGATTTGTAGGTTTAAATCGGTAGTTTGTTGCCCGCGTCCAAGATTGTGACTGGCGTAGACTTCTGGTTGTTGGTAGCTGAAGAATGTGCCAACATTGACATTGAGCAATAGAACTAGAGTTGTAGGAAATATACCATTTATATCCACGTTTTGTAGCCTATATTTATGTGGAACATAGCATTTTGTAGCAAACCACTAAAAACAAAAGCTGCAAATTCTAGTTCAACAGCTACGGGATTTGACTCATCGGCATTTTTGACAAATACAGTATTAACGACTCTGAATAGGCGTGGCTTCACCAGTAGGTCAGTTGGATCATTTGAAGGTCATTTGAAGATACCTGATGAGTATACTTGAATTTCACTACAGTTCTAACAGCCCTGTTGATTGGATGGTATAATTTGCGACGTCAAGGGGGCGGAGAATGCGACTCGTAGATTTATTTATTTATTTGAAAACTTACAATTGCACATGGATGTGCGGTGGCAAGTTCCCTAACTATATAATAATAATAATAAATAATCCCTATCCCACCGAATTGAAATTGAAGTCGTTGGTTTGACAAAATATCAGTTTTTTGATGATAACTTTCGAATGGTATGAGATATTAAAATTCCAATGCAGAGGAAACCGATATTTTGAATTGTCTATTTAAATGTCTTCACCAGATGATGAATTTGATCATTTATCTTGCATGGTTCCAATTTCATGACCATTTATATCTGAATATACACGTAATATGTTGCCTGGCGGTGACATTGTGTCGTGAGGATCACTTTTAGGACAGTCACAAGTACAGGAATAAGGTCCCTGAATTTCAGACAACTTCAAAGTGTGCCCTTGCAAAACTCAGGCTTAGAAATACAGGTTTCAAGAATACCAATGTGATTAATGATGATAGCTAGGTGATACTATAGTACAGGACAAGAGGAATGGAAGAGAAATGACGAGGTAAATCGAAAAGTCATTATTATAGGTGTACGAGTTTGAGAGAAAATCGTGAGGTTTGAAAAAAGAAAAATTGTACGGAGATTTTCATATCAGTAGCAACCTCTGAACCCTAAAATTTGAGGAAAAAATGACGTTTTATATTTTGGACAATACAAGTACAGAAACATGGGGGGGGGGGGGGGATATCGAGTTGGCTAAATTTCTCCAAAGATTTATCAGGATGTGGTTCCCAATTAGAAACGACTTCGTTCAAAAGTGTACAGTGTTTGAAGCTGCAACAAGTTTCTGTACATTTAATTAATCACGTTTATACAATTATTCAGTTTACAGCTAGACCACCTTCATCTCTCATGGAAACGAGTGTACACTCATAGTAAAACCACAATACATAATGAAGCAAAGATTTATTCAATTAAACTTTAAATTACAATTACCTTATAATGACTAGATATTCATCCATTGAAGTTACCTTACACTTAATAGTCATACGTACAAACGACTAGATCTTTGGTTGCTATACATTGTCAAGTAGTAGAGATCAGCTTTCCTTTATTACGTTCCGTCAGTTGACTATCACTCGTACGCTCGAGTGATCGGAGGTGACGGCAAGTGTATTTGTGGCCACAATGATTAGAACGATACTGTCAAGGATTGGATTTGAAACTTACACAAAGTCTCGCATCAAGAGGCTGGAGGCATGTAAACTGCCACGCCATGACCAAAATTAATAAAAATCATTTTATTATGTTTCTAATTAATTTTTTCTTCAACAATCATCAAAATCTTGATGTGCAATCATAGATTCCCAATTACGGCCAATTATGAATTAGTACTGAGACAAGTGGTTGTGTAGTTAATATACTGAACTGTCATTCAGGAGACTGGTGCTCTATTCCCGCCATGGTCGACTATCCTGACAGGGGTTTTTCGTGGTTATTCCCTCTGTTGTTCAGGTCAATACTGGGATGGTTCCTTATAACAAACCAAGACTCTTTCCTACTATCCAACAACACATAATAAAATAATCATTCATCTCACCATCCCATCATCATCCACCGACTGATCAGTACAGTGCGTCGTTAAACCCAATAAAAATGAATTAATAAGACCGTTTGATTAAATGAATAAGCAAGATACAGTGAAACTTCTATCCATCGTTTTTCAAGGGACCAGGAAAATCAAACCATCCATGCAGGAAAACGATCCATCCAGGAAAATGTAACATTTATTAAATGGGAGTGGGGTGAGAAAAAATGAATGATACAAGCAGGAAAACCTTGGGTCTGGGAACGATGCGTAGAGATTTCACTGTATATGCCAATGCGTAAACATTTTGATCAAATACTCGTACACAGAGAACTAGGCAAGTGATGATCAACAAACGATTGACTTCAATTGGTTTGCCTGCTTGTTTAAACGTTAGAAACTTAGGAGCATTTAGCGCTTTGAAGTGTCACGACCATACTTCATCAAATGTCAATTAGATTTTTGTTTAATTCCGTTACTAAAAACATGAGCTAGGTGTATATTGATTCAGAATTGTCATGAAGCACACATACTTGAACTTGGGGCCTAATATGTTTCCGTTAATTATGTATTACATTCTATATTTCATTTTTCTTCATTGTTTGAGGAAAAAAAAAGTCTACATCGTATCATTGTATATGTAATTTCGATCCATGCACATTGTAGAACGTTTAAATGACAATAAACGGAATTTATGATTTAGTAAGCGAACGATTGAGTTCGCCCTGAGAGCACTTGACAGTCCGACGTAACCGTTTAACGCAATTTATTCATTTATATTGGGTTTAACGACGCACTGTACTGATGACTTCGATCTATTGGCGTCGGTGAATGACATATGGGATGAAAGGTTATTTTATCAGGTGTTTTTGGATAGCGGGAAGGAGTCGGTCTCGGCCTGTTGTTAAGGAACCATCCCAGTATTGACCTGAACGACAGAGGAAAACCACGATGAACCCCCGTCAGCATGGTTGACCATGGCGAGAATCAAACCAAGGTCTCCTGAATGACAGTTCAGTGTGTTGACCACTCGGCCACACGTCTCAGTCATTCAACTTGAGTAATGCAATATAGTGAAACCTCGATATATCTTTTCCGGATCCATCGTTTTCCCGCGTCTATCATTCATTCTGTTTTGCCCTACCCTTGTATAACTAATGTTGAAATATCGTAGATAGATGTTTATTTTCCTGGTCTCTTGAGAAACAACAGATAGAGGTTTCACTGTATATACGTAAGTGTGACATTCTAGCTTTAAATGTATTGAACAACGGTAACAATAATATTAAATATTGTCGTATACTCTTCCATAACGTACATGCACCTGAAGTTATCATGCTCTAGCTTCAACATTCTCGCATTTGGAACTAATTCACTTTGAACATCTATCAGAGATGGAATGTAAATGACAAATTTGCTTACGATAATTACAATAATTCTTTATAAAAGTGGTTCAAAAATTTCTTTGACAACAGAAATTCTGATTGACTTCATATTTTTGGTAGGGTAATTTTAGCATAATTGCACAAAATTTGAATGTAGTTTAACAAAAAAAAGGCTCCATACAAATCAATACATCTGAATTCTGATATACATGAATTCAGAAAATGTAAGCAGAGATGTGTTTTTAATTTCATACATTCATCAGAGAAGTAAATGGACAATTTTAAAATAAAAGAAGTTATTAAAAATGTCCTTATGGATAGTACCGAATAAAATTTAAGAGTGAGTTTTCACACCGAGCCACCAGTAAATTGTAAAGGAATGTTGATGTAAAGTTAGTCCTGCGAGCTGAAAGCTCTTCATCTTCATTCGAATGTTACAAGCTACGTTTTATCTGACACTGACGCATAATTTGAAAATATTTCGATGTATTCAGTTATTTTATCAAATTGTTACAACATTTAGACCTAACATCATCTCTCAAAAAAATTAGTACGTCTTCAATTCCTATCGTTTCTTTCCAACAGATTACCTATATTGCACGTTTAGTTTTGAACAAACTTCAAACTAGAGTTCTTATTACGTGATGTATAGTTCTAATACAACTGTATTATTTGTAACAAAAACACTATTTCTCTTTGGATACAACGAATGTGTTATGTGCTGGGCAAGTATACCGTATTTACAAACGACGATTCAAATTATATTTCACTTTATAAATCTCGATAGCTACTTCCACATTAATATTAATATGTATGTACACGTACATCAATTTCATTTGTACTTTTTCCCATTTGATTGTTCTTCTGGTATGTACGATTGTAAAGCCTTGACAACAACAAATGTCGAACCATACAACACATCGAGGAGCCATTTATGTTTCTCTGTCCCAGTCTCTCAAGGTACGTTCATAGAGCCACGGCATTTTTGCCGGCCGGCAATCTTGTCGGGTGCCGTTGGACGTCAAATGATTGGTACCGTTCATACTACCACGGCAAACTATCGCCAACTCAAGGCAATTATATATCGAATCGATGCGATAACCATGGCAACGTCGATAGTGTTCGAGTTTGACAGTCGATAGTTCGTACGCAGAACACACAGTTCGAGTATAAACGTGGCCGTGATGTCGTCTACGTCATCACGGCAAGTCTGTCGTCCGGCAAAATGTTCAACTTCATTCAACTTTCAAGGCCACAGTGAACGACAAGCCCGGCAAGTCTGTGATTGGCTCATTCATTTTGACGGCACGGCAAATTCGTGTTGCCGTGGCTCTATGAACGTACCTTAACACGAGGAGAGAAGTGTTCAAACATATACGGGAGGTAAAATATGCGAAGGGCATCACGACACTGAGATTGGCCACTGTTGGTGGAGAGAATATTTTTTAAAAAACTGCACTCTGGATTTACAGCAAGTTGCCAAAACTTGAAAAATCTCTTGTGTTCTGTATCGACATTCCCAATCTTGAAGAAAGCGTAATAACATTAGCGTATCGAAGATTCCACTTCAGATACTGGAAAAATAAGGCTCGTGTTTATTCTCTGTTATATGTATCTAAACGTTAACAGACAGAGAAACAAATTAATTTGAAACTTGCACGTTGGTTTCACATCATTTGATTGGTAGTATTTTTGAGCAAAATCAGTTGGGCGCTTTTACGCGTGGTGATATTGACGATTTGAAATCATCGTGAGGATGGAAATTTCATACTGATGAAAAGAAGTTTTTACAGAATATTATTATTGTTTATCAAGTTTGAAGATATTCGGTTTGGCCGATTTTCAGATGATAAACGTATCAATATATTGTAAAAATGATGAATAAAGAGATTGTTAGGAATGCATATACTGCAGTTTCTCTCCAATTCCAAGCACAAATTGAAAAAATAAAGTGTGTTTACCGTGAATATTTCAACTTACGACGGCAAATTTCAGTGTTGTGGTACTCTCTAATATTTTACCTCCGATTTACTCGCTGTTATTACCGAAACAAAAGCCAATATATCCATTTCTCAGAAAA
Source organism: Brachyptera risi (assembly GCA_964007535.1). Lineage (NCBI taxonomy): Eukaryota > Metazoa > Arthropoda > Insecta > Plecoptera > Taeniopterygidae > Brachyptera > Brachyptera risi. Next base: position 46,844,212 of record OZ023331.1, on the reverse strand, counting down.
GAGATACACTTCTTTGCATCTTATTGTGTGTCGGCTACCCCCCTAGTCTGTGCCGTGCTACCAGAAGGCGTTGGTGTTGTACAGCAACTGCCACTGCTTGTCGTCGCAGGGTCACAGCGGCATCGAACCGACGCCCCCGTGCACTCGCATGTGTCGGCTGCTCCCCCCCCCCCCTCCCGACAGGCGTCGAGTCTGTCCCGCGCTACCAGAAGGCGTTGGTGTTGTACAGCAACTGCCACTGCTTGTCGTCGCAGGGTCAGGGCGGCATCGAACCGACGCCGCCGTGCACTCGCATATGTCGGTTCAGGTTGCCGGACTGGGAGAAACGCAACATGCACAGCTTGCACTGGTAGGGTTTCTCGCCGCTGTGGATTCTAAGGTGTTTGGTTAACGTCGACGAGTCGGAGAAGGCTTTCTTGCACATTCGACATCGGTACGGCCGTTCGCCTGCAAATGGAATGTGGTGAATTATTAAGGTGAATTTAGTGGTTTGGTGATTTCGAGGAGAGAATTTGCCGACAAAAGACAGAATCTGGAGTGATTTGGTCGGTAGGGTGGCCGGGAACTGAGACAAGAAAATTGGTGATGATGCTTTTAGGGGAAAAATCTTTGACCAAAAAAAATATATTTTGCCTCAGAAGTTGAGAATAAGCTAAAGAGGATATTCTCCGAAAGATTATGCTCGTGGTCAATTGGAGCATTTTCTTCCTAATTGGCAAACCATCAAATAATAATGAACAGTTCAAATTGAAAGTGTTTTACGCCACTTTCATAATGTTTAGATGGCTTCGAGGAATTCTAGCCCAGAAGATATAGAAGCTTGTGTTGTTGAAATGAAGAATGAAGAAAATAAAGAATGGAGAAAATGAAGAATGGAGAAAATGAAGAATGACTTCTAATAGAAATCAGTGAATTCAGTGATGAATCTGATGATGAAGTTGATCTCTGAAAAATTGAGTTTCAAATTAAGTGGAAATGTCCGGTCGAAGCGTCAAATTAATATTTGAATGAAAAGTGTTGTTAAGATACCGTTTTGTGAATTATTAATTGTTCGAATGGAGAATTAAATTTATATCCACTTTACACCATACCTGTATAGTTTTTCTAGAGTTTTAACCAGAATTTCTGTTTTCCTTTTGTATCCATATTCTTCTAACCTGTTTCTCAATGCATCATTCCCAGATCCATCGTTTTCCCGCTTCCATAATTCCTTCAAAGAGGTTTCACTTTTGCCTTTTTCACCCAATTGATAAACGAACAAAGTACTCACCGCTGTGCGTTCGCATGTGTGTAGTGACGGAACTGGACTGGGAGAACTTGCGATCGCATATCGGACACCGGAACGGTTTCTCTCCTGAATGCGTTCGAACGTGAGCCGTTAGGTTGGCCGCCTGGCTGAACGTCTTGCAACAGTCGTCACACCTGAGAACCAGTAGCTCTCTTTACATCCCGGCGCTTCACACAACTATTAGCAATCTAAGATGCTTAATCTAAAGATGCTTGCTTATCTAAGCAGCTTGCCGAGGTTTGTAAGTAGAGATAAGCATACTCATAATGGAAAGGTCGTTTCATCTATTTATTGTTATTTACAGCTTTGGACTCACTGGTGGCTGTTTTTTTTTCTTTTAATTTTGAATGAATTTAATTTTCATATAAATTTTAATTTTATAATTTTCACTTTTAAATGAAAAATCAATGATTAAAAGAACGAATCATGAATGAAATATAATGGTACGTGAAAATGATGATGCCACAGAAACAAATTGGTTGCAGTACTGTTGTTTGAATCTGATAATATATACGTTAACTTAAACTTTACTTGGTACAGGCACAGGCAAATGTTATCTTCACAGGCAGGTTCAGGCGGGTTTAGGATTGAAAACAGTGTACGAAACAACTTGTGATTGAAGACTATTTAATCACTGCGTACGACTAATTATTACAGGTTTAGGCTCTGTTGACCTTTCGAGATCTACATTGGTACTGGCTACAAACTACCCTGTTGATGTCAATTTCCGGTTTGAATGCCTATGATGCATCCTGGCGGCAAATTTGGAATTAAATGAAACTACTTGAAAACTGACGATAACATATTGTTGAAGACAGAGGGCTTGAAAAGTACCGCCAGAGTTCGTTGATAGAATCACGAACGTTGATTATCTCTGTTTTCTATCAACGGGCTCTCCACTACGAGTATTTCTACTTATAAATCTCGGTAAGCTGCTGTTCTTTCTTTCACTTTTACCCGATACATATTATCCAGTCTCAGGCTTTTTCCCCAAACACACCGAGTCATTCAACATAAAGTTATCTCAAGTACGTCTTCTTTCGTTGGAAGTCGTACTTCTGATATACCTTCATTTTTACTGTTGGATAGATTTTTAATTAAATTTATTTGAAAAAATATATATTACATTTAAATGGGCCTCACATATTTAGATTGTAACATTCGTAAAATATTCCGAATGGAAGATTACAAATAAAAGAATGATAAATAATCAATGATTAATTAATAATAATCAAGATGAAGATAATAATATGATAATAATATCATAATGTGATATAACATCATAATGTGATAATAATAATAATTTGATAATAATATGATGATAGTAATGAAGATTAATAATCAATAATGGACCTTAAAAATATTATAATGACGCTTCAGAAAGTAAAATAACTTCAAAATCTCACATCAGGTGACTCACTCATTCCTGAGAAAGGTCAATTACCTGTATGGCTTCTCTCCAGAATGCGTGCGTAAATGTGTTTTCAGCGTGCTCGGTCTCGCGTACGTTTTACCGCAGATCCTACATAAGTTCGGTCTTTGTGATTCGTCGACGATCGGCATCGGTTTGGGGGTTCGTTTGGACGTGCGCAGCGGCGACACGGCTTGGTACGGCGACAGCTTGGGTTTGTACGCCTGCGTTTGTTGCGGGAGGCAGACGGGTTGCGGCAGATCCTGAAGGGCGGGCGGCGGCCGGAAGTCTGCGGTGAAGGAGTAGGTGGCGCCACCGGGGTACGACTGGGGGCTCATCAGTCCCTGGGGCTGCGTGTACACGGGGGAGAGACAGGGGGGCGCGGGAGCCCATTGCATCTGAAACAAAAACACAATTACAATGACGGTCAAGATATTACATTACCTTGAAAATTAATTTTTTATTCTATTTATTATTCATATTGGGTTCAACGATGCACTCTACTGATGGCTACGATCTATGATATTACTGAGATTTGGGGGTCATGTTATTGAGGTTGAAGAGTCATGTTATTGAGGTTTGGGGGTCATGTATTGTGAGATTTGAGGGTCATGTTTTGTGAGGATAGAGGTTCATGTATTGTGAGATTAAAGGGTCATGTTTGTGAGGTTGGAGCGTCATGTTATTGAGGTTGAAGGGTCATGTTATTGAGGTTAGAGAGTCATATTGTGTGAGATTCGAGGGTCATGTTTTGTGAGGTTAGAGGGTCATGTTTTGTGAGGTTGGAGGGTTATGTTTTGTTAGGTTAGAGGGTCATGTTTGTGAGGTTGGAGGGTCATGTTATTGAGGTTAGAGGATCATGTTACTGAGGTTAGAGGGTCATGTTACTGAGGTTAGAGGGTCATGTTTGTGAGGTTAGAGGGTCATGTTACTGAGGTTAGAGGGTCATGTTACTGAGGTTAGAGGGTCATGTTTGTGAGGTTAGAGGGTCATGTTACTGAGGTTAGAGGGTCATGTTACTGAGGTTAGAGGGTCATGTTACTGAGGTTAGAGGGTCATGTTACTGAGGTTAGAGGGTCATGTTACTGAGGTTAGAGGGTCATGTTACTGAGGTTAGAGGGTCATGTTACTGAGATTAGAGGGTCATGTACCTGTGGACAGGTCATCTGGTGCTGCTGATTGTCGGAGATGTTGCTCGGGTAGCCGTGCATGGTCATGTTCATGCTGACGTTGACGCTCATGCTGGGGAACATGTTGTGGTGCATGCCTTGGCCGCCGTTCGGGCTGCCGTACTGGTCCTGGCCCGAGCTGCAGTACTGCGGCGCCGTGTAGCCGCTCCCGGGGGACATCATCTGGAACAAACCGGGATCAAGTCTTAATGGAGAGGAGCTAGTCAATGTAACAGAATTAAAATATATATGTATATATATATATATATATATATATATATATATATATATATATATATATATATATATATATATATATATATATATATATATATATATATATATATATATATATATATATATATATATATATATATATATATATATATATATATATATATATATATATATATATATATATATATATATATATATATATATATATATATATATATATATATATATATATATATATATATATATATATATATATATATATATATATATATATATATATATATATATATATATATATATATCTATATCTATATCTATATCTATATCTATATCTATATCTATATCCATATCCATATCCATATCCATATCCATATCCATATCCATATCCATATCCATATCCATATCCATATCCATATCCATATCCATATCTATATATATATATATATATATATATATATATATACACATATATGAGTAATTACACAAATTAACCCCCCCCCCCAGCCCCCAGAAGAGTTTGTTGAGTGAATGTTTTCATCCATCATGTGTTTTGTAGGTGATGAGAGCCGTTAGAGCTGATAGTGTCGGGCTCACCTGATGCGGGTGGACGGTGTAGGAGAGCGAGGCGGAGGGGACCTGGTACCCCTGTCCGCCGCTGGGAGACCCGTTGTACCCCGGGAAGACGGGCGACAGGGGTCCCGACTGTCCCGGGTGGACGATCGCGTGTTTCAGGGACAGCAGCACGTCGGCCATGTCGTGGGGCTGCTTCTCTTTCACGGGGTAGTCACCCCTGCAATAACACAAATACAAACATCAGCACAAATATATCAGCACAAATATTAGCTCAAACACCAGGAAACATCAGCATAAAGATCAGCACAAATATCAGCATAAATATCAGCACAAATATCAGCACATACATCAACACATATATCAGCACAGACATCAGCACAAATATCAGCACAAACTTCAGTACAAACATCAGCACAAACTTCAGTACAAACATCAGTACAAACATCAGCACAAACATCAGCATAAAGATCAGCACAAATATCAGCACAGATTTCAGCACAAATATTAGCACATACATCAGCACATACATCAGCACATACATCAGCACAAATATCAGCATAAACATCAGTACAAACATCAGTACAAACATCAGCACATACATCAGCACAAACATCAGCACAAATATAAACACAAATATCAGCACAAATATGGAAAAAAAAATGGAAGAGCAGTAGATATATCAATCGAGTGTTTAATTAATGGAAACCTGAATTTTGCCATTTCTTGTGTTATGTACAAAAAAGACAATTGATTTGAATTTCTATATGATTCTAGGAATCTAGGATTCTATAATTCTGAGAGCTGAACCATCTTGCGGGGGGGGGGGGGGGGGGGGTCCTGCAGATTGTCCCTCCTCCATTTCGAACATTCATCCTGACTGTTGTTTTTTTGTGGTTTTCCTCAGTCGTTTAAGTAAATACTGAGATGTAAATTGGATATATTCATTCGGAAACACGTGAATAAATATTCTAAATAATCGAGTAGAAAATTATAACTGCAATGACACAACAAACACATTTTTATTACATAAAATTGAGAATCACATAAATAAGAGAGGCGAATTAAAGTTCAGCACAGAGGAGGAGGAGGAGGCAAGCAAGAGGAACCCCCCCCCCCTCCCCTCTCGTTCCACCTCCTACCGACGCCTATACGTAACTTCTAGTCCTCAATTAGCACAAACAATAAACAACATTGTACAAAAAAAGGTATGAAGAAGTGAGGAGTGAGAACAGAAATAATGAGTATTTCATTCCTTCTGCCCAAATAATAATTGGTTATCTGGTTAGACGAGCTTTAGAGAGGATTCAATTTGACATACTGAAAAAAATTGGTGTTCGTTTTTATATATTTTTTTTTTTAATTATTTTTTGTCGGTTCTCCACAGGTCAAACGGCTACAGCTATCAACTTCAAACTTTTTTTCATTATGGTTCCTTATCTAGCTTAGATCTGTATAGTTTTGTGGCATATTATCGGATCTTGACTTTTTTTTTATGAATCTTAGAAATTCAAAAAAATGCCCGTTAGAATAACGCAGCGGAAAAAAAAGAAAATATTTTTATTTTCTAAAAAAATGAAATTTTGCGTGAAGTTGAGTTACATTTTGATACACATTTATGAAAACTTTCAGCTTTGTCGGGTGAGCCATTTTGAAGAAAAACTATAAAATGTGCTAAATTGGTACCACTCGAAGCAGTTTTTACTTTTTACCCATTTATAACTTAAATGTCACCCAATTGGCGAATGTGGGCAAAAGTTTGGCAAAGAAGTCGACACACTATTACTATGCGCTCGTCTAACAATGAGGATTTTTCAAACTTGACGATTTTTTCCGGAAAAACGATCTGACCGATTTTTCTGAAAAACAATCCCAGCCTATTCTGGTAGGACAGAAATATGTAGGAAAGATTTCGAGTCAATAGGTATTTTTTCCCGACTAGTATGCCACGCATAAAATTACGAAAAAAAATAAAAATAAAAACCAAGCCCATTTTTTTCGTTATGTCAAATGGAATCTTTGCTACGCTCATCTAATTGATTGTACTGTATTGTATTTGATTTCATATAATCAGGTGACAAACATTTGAATTTATTAGACGAGCTTTAGCGAGGATTCAATTTGACATACTGAAAAAAATTGGTGTTCGTTTTTATGTTTTTTTTTGTTTTGTTTTTTATGTTTTTTTTTCGGTTCTCCACAGGTCAAACGGCTACAGCTATCAACTTCAAACTTTTTTTCGTCATGGTTCCTCATCTAACTTAGATCTGTATAGTTTTGTGGCATTATCGGGTGGTAACTTTTTTTTTATGAATTTTAGAAATTTCAAAAATCCCCATTAGAATAACCCGGAGGAAAATACTTGAAAAATCAAAATTTTTCAAGACCTCTCAAATTTTCGCCGAATATAAAGGAAACTATTAAGCACATTTTGAGAGATTTTTTGCATCAATCGGATGAGAAATAACGAAGAAAACGCATTTATAATGCATTTTCCCATCAATTTAGGCTATTACGGGAACCAATTAAATCTATAGCAACAAGTGTCAGCAATTAATTCAAAACGATTGAAATGAATGAAGAGGAAGGCCGTGACATAACTGATTCTCGTAAGGTTTTTGAACGTTTGGAGTGATCCAAGGTCTGTAGATGTAGATTGGGTTGACAAATTATTTTTCATTCTAGATTTCTATACCCCTAAGCTCGTCTAACAACGCGCATCCCGCGTTTTCCTAGTTATATACAATATTGAAATTACTAGGAAAACGCCTTATACGCGTTGTTAGACGAGCGGATTGTAATAGTATGTCGACTTCTTTGCCAAACTTTTGCCTAAATTCGCCTATTGGGTGACATTCAAGTTATAAATGGGTAAAGAATGCTTCGAGTGGTATCAATTTAGCACATTTCATGTTTTTTCTTCAAAATGACTGACCCGATCAAGCTGAGAATTTCCAGAAATGTGTATCAAGATGTTATTCAACTTCACACAAAATTTCAATTTTTTTGAAAATAAATTTTTTTAAATTTTTTTCCGCCGCGTTATTCTAACGGGTATTTTTGAAATTTCTAAAATTCATAAGAATAAAAGTTACCACCCGATAATGCCACAAAACTGTACAGATCTAAGCTAGATGAGGAATCATGATGAAAAGAAGTTTGAAGTTGATAGCTGTAGCCGTTTGACCTGTGGAGAACCGACAAAAAAATATTGAAAAAAAAAAAAAAAAACGAACACCAATTTTTTTCAGTATGTCAAATTGAATCCTCGCTAAAGCTCGTCTAATAATAGGAATTACAAGTAAGATTGGCTGCGAATAATATTACGAAAATCATTCGAAATTGGGTTGTGTGTTTAGATTCGAGTAGGTTCTATATCTAATGTGCCTCACGACATATCTGATCATTTCCTGTCCTGCACTGCTAACGTTTTATGCTAACATTTTATACTAACGTTTTATGCTAACATTTTATGCTAACGTTCCATGTTAACGTTCTAGGATCGTTTATATTAAAGATATTTCTCCAAGCTTTCAAATGAACCGACAATTCAGTAATTCCGGTCTCAAAATAAACCCTAATATTTACAAGTATAGTCTCTATCTCACTCACTCTTAAGACTTGTGCCTTGAAGAGAGAAAGAGATAGAGAGTGTATCAAGTTCACGTCTTTCTGTCCATCCCTTGAAGGGCTTCTACTATCACTAAACTGCGCGTGGTTTCTACATTGCATGCATGACCACACAAACAGCGCGATCTAGTGATACCAACCAAACACTTTATCACTAGGCAAACGCGAAAATATGCGTTGTAAGATGACCGAGATATCTGAATAAGGTAATCGTCGTTAAAGTAGTTCTACCCTTGCTATATTATCGAATCTGGTATTCTACACACACCTTGATGCATATAAAGAAGACTTCTTTGTTGGACAAATATCGAATCTAGAAAGCAGTGAATCTCGGCAACCTGAATCTGCTTTAATTTCTATAATAATATTTGATGAATAAAAAGAGATAATTTAATTATTTCCTTCAAAACGGCTGATCCGAATTGCATACAAAATTGTGATAATGTGTATCAATCATGTTTACACATTTACAGAAAATTTCATCTCATGATGATGATTATTGTTTGCTTAACGACCCCACCAACAGCTAGGTTATACGGGGGTACGAATGAGCTGATGATTATGAATGTATGAAGTGATGATAAGTGAGAGGACATATACAAAAAACCCATGCCTTATGCGGGATTCGAACCCACGCCCAACAGTGACTTCAGTTTCTGAAGCGGTGCCTCAGCTGACCGAGCTACCGAGGGTGGCAATTTCATCTCATTTGAAGAGATTTTATTTTTCAAATTTTCTTACTCAGCCTAATCTTATGGGGTTTTTAGAAACTTTGAGATGATATTTCTTCAAAATCTGTCCAACCGATTCATACCAAAAACTATACAGTTCTAAGTTGGATAAGTTTGCGTCTAAAAAAAAAGTTTCATGTTGATCAGTCAAACCCTGCGACTGTGCAGTGCACAAAAAAAAAAAAACATTCACAGACAAAGCCCTATAAGAGTGGGATGGAGACTTCGCTACGCTCATCTAATAATATAAATAAGGTGTACCGACTCACATACTGATAACATGGATGGTATTTGTGGTTTCTTGCGGTAAGTTCAGACCCAAAGGTCCCGATTGCCTGACGCGATTTAGAGGATTCTCTTGTGAACTAGATGTAGATAAGAGTGGCTATATGGTACCGGTGGCATTGTTGAATTTAATCTATAATTTCCGTGCAAAACAAATGTAACTGCTAACATAATAATTCTACTGGGCCGTGTATAGCATTGTTGAGCATTGTTGTTTTAAATAGTTCGATATAAAAGCGATAGTTGCGCTACATGCAATCAGGACCCTGGACTCAGATCCTGACCCCGGACATATTTCACTTTCAAGACCCGAGTTGGAGCACCTCCTTTATATTATGATGATATATATAAGATAAATCCTTTATATTATCCTACTTTTCATCCTTAACCTTAATTGGGGAACAATGATTCTGTATCAAGTTTTGGTGTTATTTAAAAATATATATATATATTATGATGAAGTATATGTTGGTATCACTACATCGTGCAGATAGCATCTGTATTGTGTTTCCTTGCATCTTGGTTTCCCTCAGTCATCACACTGAGTTCTGGACTCTTGACGCGACGTCTTGGGCCAGGCTAGCGTCGTCATGGTGAATTGTTAGAGTTTTCTATCTATTGTTTTCTATGTCCACGAGCCAGTGTGATTCAGTAGAAACTCTTATCACCTCTAATATAATATAATACTCTTTGTTCAATATTACATTCTGTTTCTGTTGATTCAATTAGTTTTAATATAATACGTCATTGAAGTTAATCACATTATTGGTATAAATTGACTTATTATAAATCTTATTATCTTATTATCTTTATTATTAATTATTTCTTCAAACTGATTGAATTAACAAATTTAGAATGTCATATTAATTAAAGAGCATACAATTATGTTCGAGTTGAAATACTTTTTATTCAATTGGCGACTAGTAGCCTAATTGACCCGCCCACAAACGTCATAAGACAAAACATCCAATCAAATGGGCTGTTTGTTATGTGGGAAATTTGACATTTACCTATCAGAGTATCTCTAAATTCCCACATGAAGTATAGATCTAGGTGGCTTGCCGATGAGCCACGCCCATCACTAGTGGTCAATTACACTGCTTCGTGAATATGGAAAATAATAGTAAAGATTAATTTATCTATACTTATAAGCACCTTGCATGCACCGCCTTATAAATCAAGAACGTTCGAAGTGAGAAAACGTGCTTGGAAAACACGGCTCCTCCACCAAAAAAATAAAAATAAAAATAAATTCGTATTTCTGATTCTTAATCTTACTTAGGCCCGGTTTTACGAAACTGGATTAGGCCATAGTTAGTGGATTAACTTGTTATCACCAATGGTTACACATGTTATTTCCGTACCTTTAATTGATAGTTAGTGGATTAGCACCCTAACTAAGATTGGTAAAACCGGGCCTCAGTTGATATTCTACGGTCCATGCTTCAACTTTCGCGTTTTACCCGTATCAAGAAGTCAATCTTTCATACGAATAATAAAATGGCGAATTAGCTTGTTGTAAGCCAATTCCAGTGATGTCCATGCAGCTATAGCAGACGCCGCTGTCGGATGCTTCCCAGTACAGTTGCGGGCACATAAAGTGGTTTAATCCGATACTAACATTGCAATTCAATGCACCCCCAGTCTGCATAGGGCTAATAGTTTCCGCCAGGGGGATTTCACAGATATAAATGATAATAAAACTTGAACCGTACAAGATACAAAATTAACAAATATACATCACAAGATGCAGACAATATTTGTCGAAAATGCTAATGAGTCAAATTTTACAGTAACAAGGATGGAAAAATCACTTGTATGTAACAGTAACACTCGATATTTCTACCTCACAGCGTACCGTTACATACAAATAACACGTTACATACTGTCAATGTTTCTCATATGCCTATTCCAACTTGAATGTATCAAAAATATCTGTTTCCTCCATGGTGAAATTTTAATATCTCATACCATTCAAAAGTTGTCACCAAAAGCTGATACTTTGCCTAGCGACTAACATACTCTCAATTGAGCACTAGTGATAGGCGTGGCTTATCGGTAGGCCACCTAGATCTATACTTCATGTGGGCATTTAGAGATACTCTGATAGGTAATGTTAAATTTCCCACATAACAAAGCCCATTTGATTGGATGTTTTGTTTTGTGACGTTTGTGGGCGGGTCAATCACTAGTCGTCAATTGAAAGCTGATTTATTGAAATGTAGTTTTCAATATTTTACAATTTTTAAATATATTTGTATTGTTTCTCGAAATGTATTAATTACATTTTTTCCTTTTACTATAGACAGTACTCAGTTTTATCGTCAGTTGAAATCAGAAAGATTAGAGAATGAATGATAAGAGATGAGAGCATGAATGAATGCCGTGTAATGAATGAATGAATGATAAGAGTTGAGAGCATGAATGAATGCCGTGTAATGAATGAATGAATGATAAGAGTTGAGAGCATGAATGAATGCTGTGTAAAGGAAAGAAGTATTTTATGTGATCTGTAAAAAATACAGCAATTTGTAATTGTATTCAATAAATTGAATTAAATTAAATTTACTTGAAGGACTTCACACAACCCTAAAAACAGTCTTTTAACGAATAATTATTAGCCTATATTAGTTTCCCTAAATTGAGAAAAAACTAGAAATCGTAATTTAAATTTCAAAAAAATAAATTAAATTTGTCGTCTTCCAAAGACCATGAACCATGACGTGGGCATTACCAAGTCTCCATAGGAACATGAACAGAATCAAGTTATGTCTACGTCACGACTCAGAAAAAGTTCCAGGTCCTGGAGGATCATATGATATTAAAATTAAAATCAATTAAATTATCCTCCGGGAACCTTCATTTTTTCTGAGTCATGACGTAGACATTACCCAATTGACTTCTAGTGATAGGCGTGGCTTATCGGCCGATCACCTGGATCTATACTTCATGTGGGAATTTAGAGATACTCTGATAGGTAATGTCAATTTTCCCACATAACAAACAGCCCATTTGATTGGATGTTTTGTTTTGTGACGTTTGTGGGCGGGTCAATCACTAGTCGTCAATTCTGTTCATGTTTCTGTACAAAATCTGTAATGCCTACGTCATGACTCATAGTCTCTGTAAGACAAAAGAAAATCATTATAATTTCTGAAATTGAGATGATTTCTAGTTTTCTCTAGAATAAGAAAATAAATATCGTAATTATTTAATTAAAACCTAGTTTTTTGAGTTTTGACTTCCTTCAAGATCCACTCACTTGTAATTCGTCGCCGAGCACGGACTAAACGGAAACAAACTCGGCAACGGATCCAAATCCAATCCCGGCAACGAAAACGATCCTATGTCATCTGTCGACCAATACACACCGCCAACATTACCACCGCCAACAATCCCACTGTTCACCGGCGTCACATTCAGACTCGTCGAACTCCCCGACAAGCTGCCCCCACCTCCCCCACCCCCACAACTGTTCCCGTATCCCGTCGCGTATCCCTTGTTCTGTCCCGGTGCCGAGGTCGCGTAGCGTGGCCCAGTGTTGGCGGCGTAGCTGTGGTTGTGGAGGTTGCCGGGCGACAGCTCGACCAAGCCGTACTGGGCAGGGTTGTTGGGGATGTAACAGCTGTCCATGGTACAGGTCTGGAGGCGGCGAGATGATGCGCAGTGCGGTGATCAAATCAGGCGGGATGCTGCGGCTGGAGCAGAACAAAACACAAGCTGAGTTATTATATTGGTGGGGGTGGGTTTGTGTGGGGGTGGGATGGGGGGTGGGAAGCCGTAGTGGTGGTTGGTTGAAGGATAGGTAGACCCTAAAATTTGGTAGTGATCGAGAAAAAAAATTACGTTTTCATTTGTTGATGTTGTGTGTTTGGTTAACGACCCCACTAGCTGATGAGTTGATTGGGGGTACGAATGGACAGGTGATAATGGAGGGAGGTGGGAAGCCGTACGATGGTTGGTTGGAGGATAGGTAGACCTTAAAATTTGGTTGTTATCGAGAAAAAAAATTGTAATTTCATTTGTTTGGTTCAGTGTTTGGTAAACGACCCCACCAACTGATAAGTTAATTGGGGGTACGAATGGATAGATGATAACGAAGGAAGGTGGGAAACCTTGGTGGTGGTTGGTTGAAGGATAGGTAGACCCTCAAGTTTGGTTCTGGTCGAGAAAAAAATTGCAATTTCATTTGTTTGGTCGAGTGTTTGGTTAACGACCCCACCAACTGATAAGTTGATTGGGGGTACGAATGAAAAGGTGATAATGGAGGAGGGAGGTGAGAATTCTTAGTGGTGGTCCATTGAGAGACAGGTAGACCCTAAAATTTAAAATTCCTATTTTTCATCTCTTGCCTTAATTGGGGAACAATGATTTTGTATATCAAGTTTCGATGTTATTAAAAAAAAAAAAATTCATCATTTATCAATTTTCATCAACATGATATGTCAAGTGATCGTGTGATTTGTTGGAAAGCGTATAGCGGAAGTCCGAGTCGATTTTATTCCGGTATACGCTCTTGAGCACCAGTTATATAGGATCATCCGATGACAGAAGTGGTTGACCGTCGAACCGGAAGTGATGTTTAGATCTGTTTCAGTTCCGATTAAATCAATGCAGGATGTTTGTTTGGTTGGGTCAGTTAGTTTAGGTTAGTCTGGTTAGGTTAGGTTCAATAAATAAATTAGATTGGGTTGTTTAAGGTTAGTGTAGGCTGCGCGCAACAACATCATCAACAACACCAACAACAACAACAACAACAACAACACCAACAACAACGTCTGCATATGGTGGAATTATGATCAGATGAGTGACAGCGGAGACCTCCATTCTATTCTTATGCAGCTTTGTCTGTCTATGGGTGTGTGTGTGTTTTCTTCTCTTGGGAGAAAAAAACGAAACCCAATTTTTTTCGGTGTATGGAATAGAAGTATTCGCTATACGCTCATCTAATTATTAAATTAAATGAATAATTATCAATTAATAATTTTCTTTTTCAATAACATCGAAACTTGATACAAAATCATTGTTCCTCAATTAAGGCTGTGGATGAAAGGTAGGATCGTTTGGACGGGGCACCACAAGGGCGATCTTACCACCCCATTTCAATTATTTGAAACCAATGAACTTCAACACCAGGACTGCGCTGTTGGTAACCATATCTTTCCGCCGCAGATAACAGTCTTTCAGTTTCCGAAAGTCCGGAACACATTATAAGTAAAACCCATTTCTGTGATATATATCCGGACATTATCAGCATTGGTATTAAGAGTAAATAAAACACACGAATTTTGATATGAAAATTATATAAAAATATAATATGAAAATAAATTATAGTTACATTGGCTTGTTTTGGGTTAGTTTAGGCTGCGCCAGAACAACAGCAACAACAACAAGGTCTGCATGATGGCCGAAGTGTTGGTTTTGGCTTGCGGAGCTGACTGTACGTGGTTGGTCGTCAAAGTGTTGGCTGCTCGGCATTTGTACGGACTCTTGCGATATTAATTAAGATCGCAAAGAAAGATCAGTGGGAAACTATAAGTACAGGGTGATCCGTGCATGTGGGTTTAATCCACGCACGCGCTGGATTTTCATTAGATATACGGACCATTGCGAAAAAAATTGAAATACATTTTCTAGCAAAGCTATTCATTTATACTGGAGCCCGCATCTTGGACAGATTTACAGGGTGCACTTCCGCCACAAATATCTCAAGAACCACAAACATTACGGACTTTCGGTGAAATGCAATAAATAAATAATACTCTCACAATCAGATATGCCTAATCGAAAATTGAAGATTGATTTTATTATGGAGCAATAATTGAATCAAAATGTGCCCAATTTGATGGTTTTCATTGCTTAATTCCCGGTTACCGAATTATAGTAGAAATAAATTACAAACGCACATCCTTAAGTTCAACTTTGCTTATCTATATTTGAAATTCTGATTTGCCTTTTATTCTACAGTTTTCCCAATTTCCTTAGCCAAAATGTGTAATGTAACTAGATTTTGTCCAAATTATGAAATGAAAAACTCCCCCATCTAGCGGTGGTTACTGGAACTCTTCCAATATTATCCTTTTTTCACTTTTCAACTCACAATCAAACTTTTGAACGCACATCAAACTTGGGTCGAGCATTTCGAAGAGAAACATTCTCAGCTAAGATGCGGGCTCTTAACGACGCACTCTACTGATGACTACGATCTATTGGCGTCAGTGAATGAGATGATGGGATGGTGAGATGAAAGGTTATTTCATCAGGTGTTTTTGGATAGTGTGGAGGAGTGAGGAACCATCCCAGTATTGCAAACCTTGAAAACCAATTGACAGCATAGATTGACCTCAAAGATCCAAAAACTTCCTGTTTCCTAAAATATCTTTTAATATTTTCAATCCGTCATGCTCAATATCTATCGCTTTTCTGCCAATCATGACGACATATAAAAAAGTGGGAAACCACGGAAAACCCCTGTCAGTATCAACCTGAACGACAGAGGGAAACCACGGAAAACCCCTGTCAGTATGGTCGACCATGGCGGTAATCGAACCTCGTAAAGATGGACAAATAGAGAATCATGGTAAAGATGAATTTCTCTATTCTTATAAGCACCGTTCTCACACTACCTTGAGTACAAATTAAAATTTTATCATAAGTTGATTCATATCACTTTTAATTTTGTAATCACTAAATCTCCTTATTATTTTATTCGATCCCATTTTGTTTTTACATTTTTTCTATTCGATCAGTTCCCTTTTCATGTATCAATATGTCATATTTTCAATCTATTTCTCTATATTATTCTATGTATTTTTCATACTGATTGCTATCCTGTTTTATAATATAGTCAGGGACCAATAAAGGTTATTTCTTCTTCGCCCCCCCCCCCCCCCCCTTCTCGACCTGTGCTGTAACTACGACTATTGCTTGTTAATCATGCATTCTCTATCTCCATTTACTGAGATGGATGGTCGAATGGCTAGCACACTGAACCGTCATTCAGGAGACCGAGGTTCGATTCTCACCATGATCGACCATCCTGACAGGGGTTCAACACGGTTTCCCTCTGTCTTTCAGGTCAATACTGGGATGGTTCCTTAACAACAGGCCACGACCGACTCCTTCCCACCATCCAAAAACACCTACTAAAATAACCTCTCATCTCATCATCCCATCATCTCATTCATTATCCACCGACGCCAATAGATCTCAGTTATCAATAGAGTACTTCGTAAAACCTGATAGAAATAAAGTCTATCCATTCATTTCACATACGACCCCTGACACTTGTGAACTGCGTATTATAGGCCACGGTCACGCTCGACCGTCCCCCCTATACCCGACCAGCGACGAGCGGTCGTGTCGATCCGGCAAGCTGGTGCAACACGACGCCGAGGCGACGCCATTGGTTTCCACGGACACGCCCCTTCACCGGCGTCGCTATGGTGACCGACGCTCACTCTCCGCTCATTGGTCGCCAGACTGTTACATTGGGGTGAGCTATGTTGGCGAAATGCGATTCGCTTTTATAGGGTTTCCATTGTGTGTGGGGTTTTCCTGTTCTAGTATTTTTCTACGACCGAATTGAACTTTGTTTTCTTATTTGAATGGAAAAAACTTGACATATTCAAGAAGTTTCTCAATTGAGGCCAAGGATATGACCAAGGATTAAGGCTGAGGATGACAAAAGGTAGGATCGTTCTGATGGAGTAACACAAGAACGATCTAAAGTGACTCTTGCATAACATAGAAAAAATCAATTTGGGCGAAAAATAATGAAGATATACAAATTTCCCCATTTTTTGAAACAATAAACATGGAAAATCTCACATTTTCTGTGTTTTTGCTCATTAAAAATTTCAAAAAGAATATTTATAAAGCAAACATATTGCTGGTTTATTTTATATGTCTTTTTCTACTTTCACCATGGTGAGCCGACTTCATTAGTTTTTCTTTCTTTTTTTTATATTGGGTTTTAACGACGCATACTGATGGCTACGATCTATTAACGTCGGTGGATGATGAATGAGATGGAAGGTTATTTTATTAGGTGTTTTTGGATGGTGGAAAGGAGTCGGTCGTGGCCTGTTGTTGAGGAACCATCCTAGTATCAACCTGAACAACACAGGGAAACCCCGAAAAACCCCTGTCAGGTTGGTCGACCATAGCGGGAATCGAACCCTGGTCTCCCGAATGACGGTTCAGTGTGTTACCACTCGGCCACGCGTCTCGGTCAGTTGTTTCGTCGACTAGTTTATACTAAAACCACTAGAATTATTCTTTCTAATAATCCAATAAGGACTAATTACAAACGTATCAAATGTAATTTTTTTTATTGACAATTAAGGCCATATCTTGTTGATGATATTCATAATTAATTGTAGTGGCAAAAAGCCTTTAATTGGCATCAATGATTCATTATTCATGATCCGTAAAGTCCCATCAGACAATATTCTGAATGAATATGATACAGTAAGTTGGTATCAGTACATATAGTGCTTCTATAGTGTCGAATTATACTGAGTGTAGAGGTGCAAACGATTGCCGTCTCTTTCTCTGTTGTGCCCATTCTTTAACATTGACGGTTGGGAGCTTCGCTTTGGACAGATTCAAGTGTATTCAAGTAACTATACCTTGTAAAGAATTTCTCATATTACTATATATACTATACCGAAATACGTTTCAACGATTACCGTAAAATAATTAACTTATTTATATAACTTGAAAAAAAAACTTTTCAATATTATCTGAAATTACTTGAAAAATGACTTACTGATTTTTAAAATAATTCTACAATAAGGAAATGCACTTGAAATAAATATGAGCTTGCTACTATGACTACATTTTGGTGAAAAGTCAACTGTCTTTCCTCTCAAGAGTGAGTGTCATTTAATCTTCACCTTCAATAGAACCATTTTGTATCATAGAATGACGTAATTGTACGTGTATTTTAATCATAATTTTGAGTGTATTTTAATCGTTTTCAATAGTAAATTTAAAAACATTGAATATGGAGGTTGCATGTTGAATTATATCGAAATTTCATCATTTGAATTGATATATAGTTTTTAGGGGGGGTCATGTGAGTCCTTTGCCCCGGGGCCCAAAATTCCTAGTTACACCACTGAATGTGCTAACTTGATGTTTCACTTCATTGGATGAGCGAAGCGAAGTCTCAATTTCACCATACCCGAAAAAAAGTGCTTTTTTTTCGCGCTCCACAGGTCAAACGAAAATTCAAAATCAGTTTAAACTTGACATACACAAGTGTCATTATCTAACTCGATACTGTGTAGTTTTGAGGCGCAATCGTTTGAATCACTTCTGAGAAAACTTATTTCAAAGTTTTCAAAAATTCCATAAGAATAACCCAGAGAAAAAAATCCGTGAAAAATATTTTCTTCGAGAGAATTCAAATTTTCAGGGAATTTTAATATAATAATTATATATACACATTATTCCGAACTTCCAGTTTAATCGGATCAGCCGTTTCGATGAAAAAAAAATATAATCCAATTTTTTTAAATCACTAAATTAAATCCAAGCAACAGGTGTCACCATTTAATTGAAAACGTTTAAAACAAAGCCAATTCTTTATTATCATAGAAATCAATTAGGAAATAGGAGGTCAGTGATGTAATTGTTTGGATCTCAAGGTGGATATATATATAACCAATCCAAAGATATTTTGATATATTGTTCCAGCTCATCCATCAACGCGGAAACACATGACGCGTTTTCCTAGTACTTCATATACATTAGGGCGCCTACTACTGACTTGTTCACTATAGCCGTTATTTGGGCTAGTCAAGACTGACATAACGCCTGCCACTTCTTGCGTGATGAAAACAACAGTGTGCTCCATGAAAAACAATTCTGATCCGTTATCTCATTCAGGCGAATTGACCACTAGTGATAGGCGTGGCTTATCGGTAGGCCACCTAGATCTATACCTCATGTGGGCATTTAGAGATACTCTGATAGGCAATGTCAATTGACCACTAGTGATAGGCGTGGCTTATCGACAGGCCACCTAGATCTATACTTCATGTGGGCATCTAGAGATACTCTGGTGGGTAAATGTGAAATTTCCCACATAACAAACAGCCCATTTGATTGGATGTTTTGTTTTGTTACGTTTGTGGGCGGGTCAATCACTAGTCGTCAATTGTTGATCAGAAATTAGTATAAAGATTGATAAAACTGCTATAGAACAAAATAATCTATTGTGATCATGTAGGTTATAGATTTTTTTTAAAAAGTACGAACGATAAAATTTTGAAAAAAATGCAATAATTAACGTAACAATAAAAAGAGTTCAATCAATAGTTTGCTAGGAAGACGCGAGTGACATCGTGGAATATCGGGGACATTCGAATTGACTACTAGTGATTGACCCGCCCACAAACGTCACAAAACAAAACATCCAATCAAATGGGCTGTTTGTTATGTGGGAAAATTGACATACTTATCAGAGATCTCTAAAATGCCCACATGAAGTATAGATCTAGGTGGCCTGCCGATAAGCCACGCCTATCACTAGTGGTCAATTGTAGAAGATGGATTAATCACAGGACAAGTTTTATTCAAAGCTATCGTGCAACAAGGACTCAAGAATTTGAGTATTTGAAAATAAATTACGGAATTTTTAACAAATTTGGAGCGTCAATGAAGTTAAAAGTCGTTGGAAAAATCCAACCAATCGTGCAACAAGGTCACAAGTCTGTGAGTAATTTCCACCAAATGACTGACATAATCTATTAAACTTGATCTATATTTATTAATTGTCATTTAAATGGATTTATTAATCAAAAATAAAAGAAACAAATAATGCGCATGAAAACTCAACTTGACATTCATTCATATTATAAAATGAAATATAAAATTAAAGACTTTTGTTTCGATATTAATTTTTTGATTATTTCAAGAACACGCTGAAAAGTAAGACTAATAATGAAAAAGATAAATGTAAATTGGAAATATGAATATCTAAAAAATATTTCAACGCTACGCGGTGTGTTTGAGAAACGGTTCGAAATGAATGCCCTCATTTCTCACAAGTCCGGTATTGTCTAGTGGTTAGGATATCTGGCTCTCACCCAGAAGGCCCGGGTTCGATTCCCGGTACCGGAAAACTTTTTTGTTCGTTAAATTTAAACCCAATATTGTTTGTAAGAATAAATTAAGTACTAAAACGTTTTTTACCAGTAATTTTATGACTTTTCATTGATATTTAGCCTATAAAAGAAATTTACTGAATTTTCGCGTTTATACGCCTTTTTTAAAATTGAACAGCATGTATTTCTTTTTTAATTTAGTGTTAATATTGCTCCACCGTTTATTTGATTGAATTCGCTGAGCGGTTTTCTAAGCCGCCATGATGATATGAAATGACAAATCAGTGATGAGAACTACGCGATTTCTGATTGTTGAGTTTGTCTCAATTCCACCGCCTTGCGAAAGCGAAACGCAAATCGCGTTCATGGAAGGCCAGCTTAAAATATTCAAATTTCCAATGAATTTTTTTTTTTTTTAATAACATCGAAACTTGATACAAAATCAAATTGTTCCCCAATTAAGGCTATGGATGAAAGATAGGATCGTTTGGACGAGGCACCACAAGGGCGATCTTACCACCCCATTTTGATTATTTAAAACTGATGGTCTTCAACACCAGGACTGCGCTGTCTGTGATCATAATTTTTCGCCGTAGATAAAAGTCTTTCAGTATAAACACACGAATGTTGATATCTTCCACTTTGAACTAAGTCTCTTGGGCAATGATTACTTCTTTCCCTTGACAGCAGATGTAAAGTTCATCATTATACAAAAAGCACACATTAAATTAGTGATAGGCCTATAATGTTATAATTAGGCCTATCGCTCTACTAATTAATGGTCGTGGCCAATTAGTACTTCATCCAAGCATTTGCTTCGAGGACTGTGGGAAACCACGAAAAACCACGTCAGGATGGATAAAAAAAGGTGTTTGTTGATCTTGAGCTTTTTTTAAATTAAAAAAAAAAACATAGAAGATACACATTATTACAGATTTTTTCCCCCATAATCGGACCAGCCGTTTTTAATAAAATGATTTAATCAATGTTTTTTATTTTTATTCATCAAATATAACTCGAAATAGTAGCAAGAGGCTCATTTTGAAAATATCCGTCGATTTCCATGCAATCGAATCCGTTTCTATTTCGCTTTATTATATATCCGTCTATTAATTCCGTCTATATATCCGATTTCGCTATATATCCGTCTATTTATTCGGTCTATATAACCGATTTCGCTATATATCCGTCCGTCGATTTCCATGACGATCGAAACGGATTCGATGTCTATATGGACCGGAAAAAATATCATTCATAATACAAATACAGCCCAGGCGCTAAATGACCTCGCTGTCGATGCGCCTTAAAACCCTAATATTCATTCACAAATACAGCCGAATCGCTTTCAAAGCGGTCGCTTTCATTTCCACATGATCGAAATCCAGTTTCAGAATGAGCCTCCAGGACCATGCTGCCAGATTCACGGCTTCCTAGAGACGATAGTTGCCCAGTCAAGTATATTTTATAGGAATCAAGGTGTGTAGAGTTTTCTATTAGACTCCACATAAATATCTCGGTCACCTTACAATATGTGTTTCGTTTACTCTCAATACCAAAGCTGGTAATGTCCGGATATATCACAGAAACGGTTTTTACTTATAATGTGTTCCGGACTTTCGGAAACTGAAAGACTTTTACCTGCGGCGGACAATAATGGTCAGACAGCGCAGTTCTGGTGTTAAAGCTGATAATAATAATAATATATTTAATTCATTGATCATCATGTATACAATAATATATAATAATATATAAATGATGTAATCAAACATAATTGATGAGCGTAGCGAAGTCTCCATCCCACTCTTATAGGGCTTTGTCTGTGTGTTTTTTTTTTTTTTTTTTTTTTTTTTTTTTGTTTTTTGTTTTTTGTTTTTGTTTGTAAGCACTCCACAGGTCGCAAGGGTTGACTGATCAACATGAAACTTTTTTTTTACACGCAAACTCATCCAACTTGGAACTGTATAGTTTTTGGGATGAATC
Source organism: Brachyptera risi (assembly GCA_964007535.1). NCBI lineage: Eukaryota > Metazoa > Arthropoda > Insecta > Plecoptera > Taeniopterygidae > Brachyptera > Brachyptera risi. The sequence goes on along the minus strand of OZ023331.1, from coordinate 46,821,794 downwards.
GGTCCGATCGATTTTGAGAATCATCATCTCAAAGTTTCTAAAAACCCCATAAGATTTGGCTGGGCAGAAAATGTTGAAAAATAAAATCTCTCCAAATGGAATGAAATTCTCTCTGAATGTGTATACATGGATTTTACACATTATTACGATTTTCTAAGCAATTCTGATCAGTCGTTTTGAAGAAAAAAAATAAAATGACTGATAATATTCATAAAATATATCATAAAAATTGTAACAGAATTAAGTTGTCGAGATTCACTGCTTTCTAGATTCAAGAGTTGACCAACAATGAAGTATTTTTTATATGCGTCAAGGTGTGTAGAATACCAGAGTCAATAAAGTGGCAAGATTAGAACTACTTTAACAACTTTTATAGCTTATTCAGATATCAAGGTGTGTAGAATACCAGAGTCGATAAAGTAGCAAGGGTAGAACTACTTTAAGGACTTTTATACCTCATTGTGATATCTCGCTCATCTTACAACGCATATTTCGCGTTTGACTAGCTAAAATTAATAAATGATTAAAATTGGTGTGGTAAGATTGCCCTTGCGGTGCCCCGTTCAAACGATTCTACCTTTCATCCATAGCCTTAATTGGGGAACAGAGATTTTGTATCAAGTTTCGATGTTATTAAAAAAATCTTATGAAGTATATGTTGTGTTTGCCTATAACTTAGTTGAACAGTTGGTAAAACCGGCTTTCAATAAACCTATAATGAATTGTTATAGAGTCTGTTGACAAGTTGAATGAATGAATATTAGGGTTTTAAGGCGCATCGACAGCGAGGTCATTTAGGGTTGACAAGTTATAGTAGGTAAAAAAAAAATAATGTAGAAACAAAAAATTCACACTTATTGACAACCAATATAAACCTATCCATTCAGAAAAATCCTATGAAGATTAATCAACGACGAAGACCATTGTTTGAGTAGCAGCTTCGAGGAAAAACTCAAACATTCATTTTATTAGAAAAATAAATGTTCCAATATAAAATCAGTGTCTTCACGCAATTAAATATTCACGGATTACATTTGAGAGAATTTTATCAATTTCAATTTTCTGATGAGAAAAATGTGAAGTTTATTCTACATTAAATTATATTATAATTAAATTATTATTATATTTATTAATATAATTTATTATAATTTATTATTATGTTCATTATATTAAATCGTAATGGTAAGATCACCCTTGTGGTGCCCCGTTCAAACAATCCTATTTTGCATCCTTTGCCTTAATTGGAGAACAAGGATTTTGTTTAAATTTTCGATGTTATTAAAATAGAAAATAAGAAATATTAAACCGTTGCTGTTTGAAAAAATATATATATATACACCACATATGTATATAAAAATAAATATATATACATATATATATATATATATATATATATATATATATATATATATATATATATATATATATATATATTCTAGTATTTTCATATACCATTTTTAGATTTATTCATACATTTATTGACATATATATTATATCTTTTTTGACAAGACCACCTCGAAGTGTTGAAACAGCCAAGAGGTGCCGCTTCTAAACGGTCTTACTAACTCATCCTTAGCCTTAATTGGGACACAATGATTGACATAAAAATTCCGATGTTATTAAAAAAAAAAGAATTTCCACAATTAATTCAAAAAAATATCAATTAATTTTACCTTTAATTTCACTAAAATCCATGTCTTCGACTTTTCATCAGTTCGAACTACTAAAACAACTCTTTCTCACACATGTTCCTCCTCTCGGTCTGAAGTATCAACTGGCAGTGTTTTACCCCCACCCCCCTGCCCCCCTGCCCCCCCGCCCCCCCGGGGCCGGTCGACGGGGTGATCCGGTTAGGCCCCACCGGTCACTCATGTGGACAGCGAGCACGTCACCCTCTGACGTGGTCCGGCCGGACGGGGGTGCCGGACGTAACCGGAGCCGGTAACGAGAGAGTATCTGTTCGATCGACCGCATGGGCAGGATATGTGGATCACGAGACGGACGGTCGGAAGCGAAACGACAACATTTCGGGTTTAACAATGGTTTTAACACCGATAGAATCGGCTGGATTTAAGAATTGGATGTTTTTTGGGGCGAATATTTGTAAAATTAAATCAATCAAGTCATAATATATACAGGATCATTTGGACGGGGTACCACAAGGGTGATCTTACCATCCTAAAGGAAACTTATTAATAATAAGATAACTTATTTCACAAACAATTGATAACAATTCAAAATTCTCATTGGAGAGAAAAAATATTGAATTCTCTTATTATGTTGATCTTATTATTTTTGTATACATATCATAATAGGATACAAAAGATGAAAATAATAATGAGATACAATTTTTTTTTCTCCCCAACGTAAATGTATTGTTTGTTAAATTAATTATTTAATTTTAATTATACTTTGGGGTGGTGAAATTGCCCTTGTGGTGCCCCGTCCAAACGATCCTACCTTTCATCTATAGCCTCCATTGGGAAACAATGATTTTGTATCAAGTTTCCTTTTCATTAACTATATTGGGTTTTAACGACGTACTGTACTGATGACTAAGATCTATTGGCGTCGGAGAATCATATATGAGATGATGGGATGATGAGATGAAAGGTTATTTTATCAGGTGTTTTGGGATAGTGGGGAGGAGTCGGTCGTGGCCTGTTGTTAAGGAACCATCCCAGTATCAACCTGAACGACAGAGGGAAAACACGAAAAAATCCTGTCGGGAAGGTCGACCATGGCGGAATTCGAGCCCCGGTCTCCTGAATGACGGTCCAGTGTACCAGCCACTTGACCACTCGTTTCAGTGTATCAAGTTTCGATGAGAATAAAAAAAATGACAATATAATATAATGTACAATTTTTTCAAGTTGAATAACTTTAAACAATAACGGCAGGAAATACGAACATTGGAAATTTGAGTGGTTCGGGCGTGGGTTCGAATCCCGCGTAAGACATTTCGGTAAACTTGTGATTGCTTGGCTATTGTGAACATCATTCATCTATCATCTGCCTATTCTTCCCCCAAATAACATAGTTGTTGGTGGGGTCGTTACGCCACAATTATCAATCCGCTCTAACTGGCAGTTAAATGTTGTTGTCACTATGGTAACCCTTGTTCTTTGTACTCAGTGACTCTTGGAATAAGACTAACTGGACCTTGTAATACCGTAGCAGAAACAAAAGGAAGTTTTTAATTGGGAAAAAGACGAAAAAACAAAGATAGAGAAGATAAAAGTTCATTTCCACAAAATTGATTGAAATATTCTAACCCCTTAACTTGAAGTTTAATATTCACATTGATTGATGACTATTGTTTGGTTAACGACCCCACCCACAGCTAGGTTATGCCGGGGTACGAATGAGCGGGTAATTATGAAACTATGAAGTGATGATAAGTGAAAGGACGTTAACAATACCCCTGCCTTATGCGGGACTCGAACACACATCCAACGGTAACTCAAGTGTCTAGAGCGGTGCCTTAGTTGACTGAGCTACGGAGGGCGGCAACTATGTTATCATTTGTTTATACGGAATCCTCGGTCGTATTGATATTGATCTTCATTGATTCTTTTATACTTCTTACACGATGTAGTGACACCAACCTATTTTATTATAATATAAAGGAGGTGTTCCAACTCACATACTGATAACATGGAAGTATTTGTGGTTTCTTGCGGTCAGTTCAGAGCCAATCGTCCCGATTGCCTGCCGCGAATTAGCGGATTCCCTTGTGAACAGATGTAGGCCTAGAAAAGAGTGGCTACGGTACCGGTGGCATTGTTGAACTCACAAAATATATAATTTTCGTAAAAAACAAATGCAACTACTAACATTAAAATTCTACTGAGCCGTGTATAGCATTGTTGAGCATTGTTGTTCTATATGGTTCGATATAAAAGCGATAGTTGCGCTTCAGGCAATCGGGACCCTGGACTCTGATTCTGACCCTGGAAATATTTCACTTTCAAGACCCGAGTTGGGTCACCTCCTTTATATTATGATAAAATAGGTTGGTATCACTACATCGTGCTTCTTATTTCTACCAAATTTTCCTATTTTCAAAGTTTTGAATCGGTAGGCCCAAGTGAGTCCATCTCTGAACTGTGTCGGTTCCTCCTCTTCTACCAGCCATGGGAAACGTACATCCAGTCCGGGCATTCAATCCACTCTGCTGTAACTCTATCCCATTGTGTGGTTCCTATAAGCAGTAATAATAATAATGATAACATCTTATCTTCTCATCTCATCGCTTCAATCTCGGTGATCCTCGCCACGCTCCTCTCTCTCTCTCTCTCTCTCTCTCTCTCTCTCTCTCTCTCTCTCTCTTTCTCCCTCTCTCCTCTCTCTTTTCTTCTTCATACTCGAACCCTCTTCTCTCTCCCTCCTGACGTATACTATAGCAACACCATCTCTCCTCTCTCTCACTCTCTTTCTCCTGTCAAATTTATACACCCAATATAAAAATATATGAATAAATATATATTGAAAATGAAAAAAAATAAAAAATAAATAAAATAAAATGATAAAATAACATATATATATATATATATATATATATATATATATATATATATATATATATATATATATATATATATATATATATATATATATAAAAGTTTCATAAAACAAGTCATAAAAGTTTCGTCTCTACCACGATTCGAACCCGGGACCTCCCAATTTCCGGTTAGGTTATCTACCACTACGTACCCATGAAGCTTAAAATTATGCATTTTATTTATATATATATATATATATATATATATATATATATATATATATATATATATATATATATATATATATATATATATATATATATATAATACCATTTTATTTCTATATTTCTACTGTTTTAGGCCTGCTATTCCTCAATTAAGTTGAAGTATGAATTAATAAGACCGTTTAGAAGCGGCACTTCTCGGTTGTTTTTAGACTTCCATTGGGGTCTTTCAACAATACAAGTAATCATGTATAAACTATTTACACCGAAGAACAGTTCCCTTTGATACAGTTTCACATACATTATTATCGTACAGCATTTATCCCCCCCCCCCCTCCCGATCAAACGTCTGTACCTGCAATCAAACTCGACACACAGTTCAAGACCTAATGTCAACAATGCCACTTGAATAGCCGCTCGGCGCCATTGTTGGCGTTGAATGAGGTACAGGTATACCAAGCCCTCGGGGTAAACACAGGTGGTATCCAGGGGTTGTGGGGGGGGGATTAGGGGGGGGGGGCTCTCACGAGACACGTGCTGCTCGGCAGGATTAGCAACCAATAAACTATTACGCGGTCTCATTATCTAGATGGCGGTGGTTAGAGAATTACAATGGCTACTGAGTGGTGTTGCGCATTGTCGAAGTGTGCCATCTTTTTTTTAGATTGTTATGTTAATTTTCGTCTCTTTGTATATTTAAGCAAAGGATTTTTTTTTCATCGGATGGTCGTTGTATTATTTTTTGAATCTGGTTACACGACGAATTTTAATAATAACTGAGATCTATTGGCGCTGGATGAATGATTAATGAGATGATGGGATGATCAGATGAAGGTTTCTTACGATATTTCCCAATCCACGGCTCGAACGTAAACGATGGACTATGGATTAAAAGTTCAAGACTGATGATACATGACATTTGTAAAGTTGTTTTTTATGTTAATTGTTGTATATTGTTATGTAAATTTTGGGTGGAGATGTTATTCGTCCCTTATATTGCCGCAAAGTTTTCTTTTTATCAGTTGGTCGTTGTATTTTTGTATTTTTTTAATAAGTTCATGGACTAAAGAATACTTCTTAAGTCTATGTCAAGTTGAACGATGAATTTTAATAATATCTTGAATCTATTGGCGTTGAATGAATGATTATAATGAATGGGATGGTGGGATGAACAGATGAAGGTTTCTTGTAGGCAATGGGAAGGATAGTGGGAAAAGGCGGTTGTGACCTATATATATATATATATATATATATATATATATATATATATATATATATATATATATATATATATATATATATATATATATATATTCCTTTTGTTTTGTTTTTAACAACATCGAAAACTTGACTTGAAGCCATTGTTCCCTTATAAAGGCTATGGATAAATATTTGGGATCGTTTGAACGGGGCACCACAAGGGCGATCTTACTACACTAATATTATCCATAACCCATAAATACTCTGTAGACCTTTTATATGATATATCCATTGTAGGAAACATCCCAGCATTGAACCAAGAAAGAAGAAACCAAGAAAAGCCCGTGTAAAGGTCGTCACGGGTATCGAACTGAGGCCCAAGCTACCGTCCTCTCACCCTCATCTCACATGGAGGTGGTCTTTCTAATTTTAATATTCAAATTTGATAGAAATACAGATACTTTCAACTCCTACAAAATAGTATGAATTACAATATTTACTAACTCATGGGAAAATTCAGCATATACAATATACATTGCTGGATGAGCGATGTTTATATATATATATTTTTTTTTAATAACATCGAAACTATATGAAATGTAATGGAAAGCTATTTATGTATCTTGAGTTCGAAACTATTACGTCACTGCCTTCCTGTTTTCTTCTGTTATTCATCATACATTTCTATCGTTCAGCAATCCAATTGGCTATACCTGTTGCTAAAACTCATGATGGATTTTTCAATAGTTTTGATTGATGTGAAAAATTGTATCAATTTTATAACCTTTTTTTTATCAAAACGGCTGATCCGATTTATGTGAAACTTCGGAATAATGTGTGCCAACATTAAATCAAAATGCCCTAAAATTTGAATCTATTCGAAGGAATTATTTTCCAAATTTTGCCCTTTGGGTTATACTAATGTTTTTTTTTTGTTTTTTTCTTTGAAATGAGTTTTCTCAGAATTGGTTCAAACGATTCCGCCTCAAGACTATATCAGTATCAAAATAGATGATAGCACTTGTTTTTTCCGAGTTTCAACTAAATTTGTACTTATGTTTGACCTGTGCAGCGCAAACAGAAAAAAAAGATGTTTGTTTTTTTCGAGTAGGCCTACGCTGAAATTGAGTCTTCACTTCGTTTATTGACTCATACCTCCAAAACTCTATGCTAGTCTGATCTAGAAGGCAGAGACCAGAGCCGATATATCAGTCGGCTGTGAACCACGGCCCTCTCGATACACAAGTCGTATTCCAGGACACAACACGCAGTGAAATGCTACACTAAACTATTACATCCCCGTATTATAATCACTAGTCATCCAATATCTCCCGCCACTCGTCCAGGTCCGACTTCCGGCGCTCGTCAGATGCACTTCCGCTATTGGCCGGTCGCAGCTTGGGGCCGGACGGTCCAGCCTGTCAGGTGGGAGACGTCCAGGGGGGGAGAACGTGATACTCGAGAGAGGTGACACAGCGGTGCACCTGACTGCTTGGCTAAAGAGCGGGAAGGAATCTGTCAAACATGAATGGGTTAGACATTTCAGAATGAAACTGGATGTGGTTGTTCGTTGTAGTAAAAGTAACAACAGAGGTGGCAGCTATTCAACGGTTTATGTCACCATATGCGGACGTTGTTGTTGACTTGTTGTTGCTGTTTTTGTTGTTGTTGTTGGTCATGGTGGTGGTGTTGCGGGCAGCCAACGTATCCAAATTACCCTAAACTAACTATAACCTATCCAAACTACCCTATAAACTAACTATAACCTATCCAAACTACCCTATAAACTAACTATAACCTATCCAAACTACCCTATAAACTAACTATAACCTATCCGAACTACCCTATAAACTAACTATAACCTATCCAAACTACCCTATATAAGCTAACTATAACCTATCCAAACTACCCTAAGGCCCGGTATTACCAAGTCTAGTTAGTCTTTATCTGACAGTTCAAACTTGTTATCACCATGGTTACCTGTGGTATTTGTTTTCACCAACTCTCAGATAAATACTAACTGGACTTGGTAATACTGGGCCTAAACTAAATATAAGTTATAGTTAGTTTAGGGTAGTTTAGATAGGTTATATAACTTATGCCAAACAAACATACTAAACTATAAAACAAATCTGAAACTTCTTACTTCCGGTCCAACGAATGGCCACTTCGCAACAGAGTGTGAGAAAAATGCTTGGGGGGGGGGGGGGGGCGTAAATAATAAAGGAAAACACAAGATATGAATATAGTAAGGGTCATAGTAAGAAAGTCAAAATTCGCAGTATGAGATTTTCTTTCACGAGTCGGACGGGAAGAGATTGGAATAATTTAGACTAGGCAAAGGCAAACACAGCATAAGCTTTGTGAGATGAGCGAGAAAACTGGTATAATAATGAGTCGTTAAAGTAGTTCTACCTTTGCTACTTTATCGACTCTGGTATTCTACACACCTTGATGCATATAAAGAAGACTTCATTGTTGGGCAAATATCGAATCTAGAAAGCAGTGAATCTCGGAAACCCAATTCTGCTTTCATTTCTATAATATATTTGATGAATAAAAACAGTTGATTATTTTTTTTTCTCCAAAACGGCCGATTCGAATTGCTCACAAAATGGTTATAAAGTGTATCATTTATGTGTAGGCCCTATACACATTCAGAGAATTTTGAATTTTTTTTTTTTTTAGATATCTCATTCTTCATATTTTCTTGCTCAGTCTAATCTTATGAGGTTTTTAGAAACTTTGAGATGATATTTCTCAAAATCTGTCCGACCGATTCATTCCAAAAACTATACAGTTCTAAGTTGGATAAGTTTGCGTGTAAAAAAAAAGTTTCATGTCGATCAGTCAAACCCTGCGACCTGTGGAGTGCTTACAAAAAAAAAAACACGCAGACAAAGTTTCGTAAGAGACGGGTGGAAGTCTTCGCCTACGCTCATCTGATGATGTGTGTGTGAGATTTGACTGGCAGCTTCACTACAATATGTTCAGATGGAAAGCCAGTACACGATCGTTTACATGTTTCGCTGACACCGAATGTTACATTGTGGGTATAGGTTCCCCTCAAGCAATCAGTTTCCATCTTCGACCGGCTGCAATGATATTCAGTTGCTGCGCTTGTATCCGTTATTTCAGTAAGTGCAGCTGAAGATGAGGTTTGCGGGTGAAGGTCTCCCAAAACCTGTTTTCCAATCCAAATCTTTTTTCCGGTCGACGACGAAATTTTGGCCGAAATTCCCTCTTGTCCAATCAGAATCCAGAATTTCACCGAAACAAGATGGCGTATTTCGGGAAAGTAGGTTCAACTTCAATAATTTCGGCCGAATTTAATTTCTGCCTAAAAAGCCGTTATTTTTCCTTGAATTGACTGCCATCTAGCCACGGCCTTCTTGTCTTTCAGACGGCATTGGATTTATTATTCAATAATCACTGCAATTCTGTTTTCGTTTTATTCGCGCGTTTTAATTGGTTTAGTACCGGTATTACTTAGGCCCGGTATTACCAACGTGGGAGTAGCTCCAACTGGCAGATACAAGTTGTTATCACCATGGTTACGTGTGACATTTGTTTTCACCAACTCTCAGATAACTGCTAATTGGACTTGGTAATACCGGTATTACTATAAGGCACGGTATTACCAAGTCCAGTTAGTCTTTATCTGACAGTTCAAACTTGTTATCACCATGGTTACCCATGCTATTTGTTTTCACCAACTCTCAGATAAATACTAACTAGCCTTGGTAATACCGGTATTACTATGAGTCCAGTTATCAGTTATCTGAGAGTTGGTGAAAACAAATATCCCAGGTAACCATGGTGATAACAACTTGTATCTGCCAGTTGGAGCTACTCCCACGTTGGTAATACTCGGCCTAAGTCCAGTTCATTGTGATATAAATCCATGAATGATTCAATTTATGAATGAGAACTGTTCATGAATATTCTATTTTGACACAACTTTCAACTACTTTGAAGATTCATTTGAGGTATATATAGTCCTATATGAATCTTAGAATCTAAACCAATGTTTTGTTTACATAAGACTTCTAGATTTGAAAGATTCTTATTTGGTTTCAAAGAAGCCGTGGTTGTCATCATGAAAATGTGCCGGTAAAAATCCGAGTTAGAATCATGCTTTACTTTATTCCAATGCTGCTTAACGACCCCACCAACAGCTAGGTTATACGGGGATAGGCTTTACTAAAAGTACAAATACTATAACCATGCAAAAAAAATAATAAAAAATAATAATAATCGTCATCATCAATTCAGTTTAATTTACCAGTACGTAATTATGTTTGGGAGGTATATCCCCCCCCTTGCCCCCCTTGCCCCCCCTTCCCCCCCTTGCCCCCCCCCCCTCCTTAGCCTTGCACCTCGTACTTGTAACCCAGCTCATATGGAACGTAATTACCACTGAATGTTTGACTTTCAGATGCTTGTACCCACTAAAGAAGGTTCCGACCGACCGTTCCCTCTATCCCACACCACTAGCGCACGGGTGTTTCGCACATTCATCTCCCGTCAATACATTGTTTCCACGAGAGATGAAGATTCCGATCGACCGTCTCGCTCATCCCTGAACACTAACGCACGGGTGTTTCGCGTCGTCATCCCTCATCAATTCTTTGTTTTCCACGCGAGATGAAAGTTCCGATCGACCGTCCCCCCTATTTGACAGCACTAGCGCACGGGTGGTTCGAGCCCTACAAACATAGCAGTATTCTGTGGCAGTTGTGAGCTCATTTCGACTCGGGTAGCCGAAGAGAAGTAAGTTGTGTGGCTTCTCAGGGTCTGCATGTAAGACCTCATCAGGAGTTGTACGGTATCTTCCACCCCCCCACCCCCCCCACCCCCCACCCCCGCCCCCACCCCCCACCCAACAGCTCGATAACACGGCACGCGTATTATCGACATTTCAGCGTACCGATGTCAGCTCCCTTCATTCGACAAAAAACACAAATATACGTTTGCTTTTTTTTTCATTCACATTGAATTTTTGCTCTCTGTACCTTATTGTCTAGGACTCTGGGGTGATGCTGTGATACTGGGATGGTTCCTTAATAACAGGCCACGACCGACTTCTTTTTTTTTATATTGGGTTTAAACGACGCACTGTAATGATTACTAAGATCTATTGGCGTCGGATGAATGATTAATGAGATGATGAGATGATGAGATGAAGGTTTTTTTTATGGGTAGTGGGAAGGATAGTGGGTAGGAAGCGGACGTGGCCTATATTATAGGAACCATCCACGACCGACTCCTTCCCACCATACAAAACATCTAATAAAATAACCTTTCATCTCATCATACCATCATCTCATTCATCATCCACCGACGCCAATAGATCGTAGCAATCAGTACAGTGCGTCGTTAAAACCCAATATATATATATATATATAAAAAAAGGTTCCTACAATGTAGAATGGAATAGAATAGTTTTTTATTGGTTTGCTTACATATCATCACAGACTGAAGAATTGTATTTTTTTTAGTTTGGACTGAGACAATTGGCCGAGTGGTAACACGTACTGAACCGTCATTCGGGAGACCGAGGCTCTATTCCCGCCATGGTCGACCATCCTGACAGGGGTATTTCGTGGTTTCCCTCTGTCGTTCAGGTCAATAGTGGGATGGTTCCTTAACAACAGGCCACGACCGACTCCTTACCACTGAACAAAAACACCTGGTAAAATAACCTTTTATCTCATCATCTCATATGTCATTCACTCATTCAAAGACGCCAATAGATCGTAGTCAGCAGTATGCCTACAGTGCGTCGTTAAACCCAATATAAATAGATAAATACAATTTATAGTTCAGTCTATGATACCATTATACACTGTATTTAATATAAGGTGGTCAATATAATGTTGGTCAATATAATGTTATAGTCAATCCAACATTATATTGATAATATTAAAAAATGTTTTTGTATTCAGGGTTACATTTTTAGCAAAAAAAAAAACTTGGAATGACAATTGACTTAATTATATATTTACATTTATAGACCGCAATTGCTTCCCACGATCCTTCTCATTAGGGGCTCAGGCCTACCTATAAGAAACCTTCTTCTTCTTCTTCTTCTTCCATCATCTCATTCGATGACAATAGATCTTGGTTTTCATTACAGTGCGTCGTTAAACCATCATCAATAAAAGATATCTTGCTCTACAATCATTGTTTCCATGAGTTAGTAGGACCGTTTTGAAACGGCACCTCTTGGTTGTTTCAACACTCCGAGGCGGTCTTGTCAAAAAAATACGTTCCCTTATGTTCAGTTACTTCGGAATATTTTAGTCACCCTCCGTGGCCGAGTCAGCTAAGACGACGCATTAGAAACTGAAATCACTGTTGGGCGTGGTTCCGAGTCTCGCATATGACATCGTTTTTTTTTTTTTTAATAACATCGAAACTTGATACAAAATCATTGTTCCCCAATTAAGGCTATGAATGAAAGATAGGATCGTTTGGACGGGGCACCACAAGGGCGATCTTACCACCCCATTTTAATTATTTAAAACCAATGAACTTCAACACCAGGACTGCGCTGTCTGTGACCATAACTTTCCGCCGCAGATAACAGTCTTTCAGTTTCCAAAAGTTCGGAACACATTATAAGTAAAAACCGGTTCAGAAAAACCGTTTCTTAATAAAATTACATCTTTCTTGCATCGGTTTTGTAAACATCCTTTCACTAATCATCACTTCATAGTTTCACTATCATCAGCTCATTCGTACCCCGATATAACAAAGCTGTTGGTGGGGTCGTTAAACTCCATTATACAATGGATGAGCTTTGGCTATATTCATCCATCTAAAAATGAGAATTTCTTCTTCTGACAAATAACTAGATTTTGAGTTGACTGATGCATGACCATTGAAGGGAATTGATATTAAAATGATGAAAAAAAATCAAATATTTTTTCCTGTTTTTTCTCGCGTGCTGGCAAAATAACCAAGAACGCTCGCAAAATACGTCAATACCACAAAAATGATTGTAGAGTTTTGAAACTTGCCAAAGTTATGGTTCACACTATTGAGCATGTCATCAGATGATTAGAATTTCCATAAGTCTTGCCGTTCTATCGATACAGATTCAATTAGAATCGCATAGAATTTAGTAAAAACTTTCAGGCAACTAAATCTTTGATGATAATCAAACGGTATAACTTATGAAAATTATAATTATCTGACGACATGCCCAATAGTGTTGACAATAACCTCGGCAAGTTTCAAAACTCTACAATCATTTTTGTGGCATTCACGTATTTAGCGAACGTTTTCCGTTATTTTGCCGGCACGCGGGAAAAAAAGGAGAAAATAATTCGATTCTTATTTTTAAATCATTTTAATATCAATTCCCTTCAATGGCCATGCATTAGTTAACTCAAAATCTAGTTATTTAGTTAAGTAGAAATTCTCATTTTTAGATGGATGAATAGCATTAACAA